>JAJONS010000447.1:0-59448 GCA_029582315.1 Solanum tarnii x Solanum tuberosum | reverse complement strand
CTTCAAATTAAACACCTAATTGAAGACAAATGTCATAACACAAACATTAACTTTGCACAACTAAAATTGTTGCACCCACCAGAACATTCAATGAGGATTGGGGGGGGGGGGGATGAGTTCTCCCTCCCTCTGGCTGGAACTTAAAAAATTAGGGCTACATGTTGTCAAAAACTTTATAAGAAATTTTCAAAAAGAAAAAAACTATATTTTTATGGTGAAACTTCAAATTTGGGTACCCATTGTTTTGTTTGTCTTGAGCCAATTCATCTCAACAAAAATAACATTTGGGTGGGTTAATGACCACTCGGATTTCCCCATCTATTCTATTAAGAAGGATGTTGGTTTCTAAGCTCGGTAAAAACACGAGGAGTACTCCATGGTAATGTGCTTTGGATAATCCATACATTCTTAACTTTCCTATTCCTAAGAGCTAGCACAATTATAATTTTTCTGTCAAGGTCTATAAACCTTGTAATACTCTTATGCTTGGAACTAACCAATTAAGTTGTGTGGTGGACTAGTACTTATTCTTGGATAAATTGTCTTTTTTTTTGTAATAAAAAAGGGAAAGGTGTGTGGAGGGTTGTTAAGAGAGAAAAACAAAGATATTGTTTGTGACGTCTTTGTTTATAATAACGCATGAGACAAAATCATATGTTTTACAAGTGGTGGGATTTTGTGCATTGACTTGAGAATGTGAACTATTGATAGTTTCCTGCATCGATTTGAATTATGACCCATTCAAAATAGATTAATACAAGCTTTTAGTTTTATAGTTTTTGATGTTTCATGAAGTGTTTATTATCCTATGAATGAGGACATTAGTTTTCTTCCTTTGCAACAGAACTAGATTTTTTTCATCTTTCTATAGTATGTAGAACTAAATTAAGCATAATTATTATTTGTTAACTATATCCTACTGCCTATTTAACTAATAAACATAAATCGGAAATTATTTGAATCTTGAGATCATCTGATGTCCAGTATTCCTTCCCTTATTAATTAGTGGCTACAGTTTCTCATATTTTCATCAAACTACTTGAACGGGACGATATGTGCTATATTATATATCCTCCCTTCTAAGAGGGATTTAGACTCTTTCGGAACTCGGAAAAGAGTGAGTTAAAGATTATTGCCTAGAGAAAAAGACTCTTGCCTAGAGTAATTTTCTAGCTTTCAGAATATGACATATTAAATTAAAATTATTAATAACACATCAATTGAAAACAAATCTATTCTCTCTTCATTTATCTTAATTTTGGATTCTTCTACTTAATATTATAACATTTACTATCTTAATAAACATTTAAATTGAGCCTTTTATTTTCATTGGAACAAACTCTCATTCTTTTGTTGAAAGTTGAATTTCTAGCAAACACAAGGTCAATTTAAATGTTTATTAAAAGCAATGTAGAGATTGTCTTCTTGTTTTTTTTTTGTTTCTTTGTTTTGTAATAGAAAGGGAAAGTTGTGTAATTAAGTGTCAAGATGAAAAATTAGGGCACATAGAGGGAATCATCTATATATGTTCTTCCTTTAAGGAATATACATTATTGTTTTTCATATTTTCTTTAAGGGAACCAAAACAAAGACCTTTTTTGTGACATCTTTGTCTATAATAAGGTATCAGACAAAATCCATGTGTTATATACCAATGGTGGAACTTTGTGTAGTTGCTTTCATATGAATTATCAATGTGAACTACCGATAGTTTCCTACATTCATTTCTGTGACACATTGAATGTGCATCCGTGATTGACAACTTCAAATTGACTGAAAACGACTACGTTACAAGTAGTAATTTTTTCTTTCCTTAATTTGTTCTATATATACCTTCTCAAAATTATTGAATAGACACACAAAGCAAATATATCTTGATTTTTTCCCCACCAACTTAATTAGTTTTGATCATTTTAGTGAAGAAATGGGTTGCATAAAACTTACAATTTTTATGTTATATCCCTTTCTCTGGCAACTTGTTTTCTCCTCATCGTTATCTCATTTGTGTTCCAAAATTCAAGCTCTTTCTCTTCTACAATTCAAGAACATCTTTATCATTAATAATCGTAATGCTTCGGATTATTTTTACAACATAACAGTCCGAGAGATTCAGACATATACAAGAACTCTTTTATGGAACAAGAGCACTGGTTGTTGCTCCTGGGATGGAGTTCATTGTGACGAGACGACATGACAAGTTTGATCTTTGTTGCAGATAGCTTCAAGACAAGTTTCATTCCAATAGTAGCATCTTTTAACTCTTCAAGATCAAAAGACTTTATTTGTCTTATAATAATTTCTCTGGATCGCTCATTTCACCTAAATTTGGTGAGTTAATTTTCTAGCTTGACGCATCTTGATTTGTCGCATTCATGTTTTTCAGGTCTAATCCCTTCTGAAATGTCTCATCATTCTAATTTATACGTTCTTTGTATCTCAATTTATTATCCATGTGGGCTTAGACTTGAGCCTCACAATTTTGAACCGCTCCTTAAGAACTTGACTCAATTAAGAGAGCGTAAACATCTCTTCTAGCATTACTCTGAATTTTTCTTCTTATTTAACACGTTTATGGCTTCCACGTACACAATTAAGTGGGGTATAGCCCAGAAGAGTTTTCCACCTTTCTAACTTAATATCCCTTAATTTATAAATCAATTCCCAGCTCAATATTAGGTTTCCCACAACCAAATGCATCGCTCATGAAGTTATGCCTCAGTAGTGTGAATTTTACTTGCGTAGATGACTCATTTAGCCGTCGAACTTAAGTTCATGACTTGAACATGAGTGATTATAATCTCTTGGGGACTATTCTTAAACCTCTATGAAATCTCACCAACATAGAGGCTTTGACCTTGGAAATAACCATCTTGAAAGACCAATTTCTGATTTCTTTATATCTGGAAAGCTCTGGGACTTATCAATTGTAAATAACAACTTTGGTGGCCAACTTGAGTTCTTATCCTTTGGCAAAACCAGGACACAACTTGAATGAATAGATATTTCGTCCAATTCCATCCAATTATTGGAGATCTCATTGAACTTAGTTGGTTGAACTTATCTCATAATGTCTTGGAAGCTCATTTACCATCGGCATTGCAAAATTTATCTGTACTTGAATCATTAGATCTCTCATCTATAAAAATCATATGAGAAATTCCGCAGCATATTGCATACCACACATTTTTGAAGTCTTAAATCTCTCTCACAATCATCTTGTTGGATGCATCCCAAATGAAAACAATTTGATACATTTGAGAAAAGTTCATACCAAGTAAATGACGGATTACGAGGATTGGCACTCTCAAAACATTGTGGAGGTGATGCTAGGATACCAAAAGCGAGAACTCCAGCTGAGCTAGAACAAGAAGAAGAAAGAGATTCACCAATGATCAATTGGCAGGCGCTTCTCATGGGATACAGTTGTGGTCTAGTTATTGGACTGTCCATAATATACATAATGTTGTCAACTAAATATCTAACATGATTTTCAATTATGATTGTAAAATTGAAACACATAATTATTACCAGGATGAAAAGGCACAGGAAAAGATATTAGTGTGTCCAGTTATTTAACTTGATCTTTATGTTAGAAAATATCATCCACAGAGGGAGCATTCCAGAATCATACATCTTACATGAATATAGACAACAATCAGAAAAACATATCACACACAAAGTATGTTGAAAATTAACTCAAGGATTACCTCTCAAATCGTGTGAAGATATCTTGAAGCAAATTTGACTCTAGTTCCACGGTCTTCTATAGTGATCCCAAATTAACAATTGAAGTCTCTCAATATGTTAGTGGGCAAGTATCATATAGATAAATAAATGTCTTTCTAGGTTACAAGAATCCCTACTTATAGAGATTTCTTCCCGGTCCAAAAAGGAGAAGAAAGTATATATACTTTTCCTTAAAGAAAAGAAACACACGTTGAAGAAAAATACACGCTACTTTTTCTTCTTCTACTAGAAAATAGGATTCATAGTTCTAGTTAAATATGAACACTGTAGGGGAAACTTAATTAATTACTGAGGCTTCCTATTATGCAAATAATTCCAAAAACTAATTTTAATTATTCTTACCATAATAAATTACAAATCATTCCACTAGAAATTCGTAATTGCACTCCTCTACTTGTATTTAAAAAATTCTCATTAAACACTTATGTAATTCTCCATGTTAAAATTACATATACTAATAAAATATTAAATTACGAATAAATTTAATTCAATGATTAATTTCATTTAGAGCAATACTTCGCTTATTTCACATGTTAGATTCACAACTCTACCGGCCGGATTTACACATGAAAATTATTAAGCTTCTCATAAAAAGGTGTATCATCAATCACTATATTGAGACATGGATTCAATCAACTAACTAATTATTTCACCAATATATATTATTATCATCCAATCTTCCAAACATATTGATCCATCTCAGAATCTCACCTTTCAATAAATCAAAACGATAATTAATATATATATAGATCATAATTATGGTATCAAGATTAATAATATAAGCACATTTAATATATTAGAGAATATGTTTCTATCAGTCAGTCTAAACATCTATCTCTACTCGGTCCCGTTCAATACATACAAAAATGCACTAGCACGAGAAGTTAGAACTACATCATTCTCATAATCAAGATAAATTATATTTAATCTTGTGCTACAATCTTTCTGATGGTTTGTCCAAATTTCCATCTACGATTGTGAACTATAACTATTGACTATAAAAACTGATAATTTAATCTTCTATGTATAATCTTAAACTCTACACACCAAATCATCTACTATATAAGTTGAGGACACATATATGACAAATTGATTTATTTAATGTATCACTTTATTGAATTGAATAAATTGATAAACAATTTTTCAATAAATAATACTATATCAAAATGCATGGTTAATAATATATACTAAAACTTTATCCTTCAAAAGAACACTTTATATATGATGTATTTTAGACATCCTTTATCCTTAAAGCTCTTAACTTTAATTCTTTATCTTTCATAGTTTGTGATCTTTGCATAATGTTTTTTTTATTCTATAAATATCAACACATCACTTTTCTTCCTTTGAGACTCGACCAGATGTAGAAATAAATTAAATTGGCAAATAGAAATCAGACACGAACTTGAATCTTTAGATCATTCAATCTAAATGTAACACCCCGGAAAACTTTTGAGCTAAGACTCGAACCCTTCTTCGTTGTGAATAGGATTTTACCAAGAAATTTAAAATTTCTCAAGTGTTAAGGTCAGGTCACTAGATATAACACCTTGAGTTCCAAAAAGAACTAAAGCAAGTTCATTCAAGTCAATCCTAGGTTCTTCTAAGTTTTGGGTCGACTTCAAACGACCAGAACTTTAGCACAAAATTACTTAGGAGACCCAATAGATATCAAATGAAAGATCTTTGAGTCCTCTTTGTAACGCCACCGAGTTTGATAATTTTTGAGCTCGTATGAGGGAGATATGCCCTTTTGAAGTCATGTTGTCAATTGAAGGAAAGTTACCCAAAAATATGAAGGGTATTTTGGTCTTTTCATTATCCAATCAGATTAAAATGAAATATGGTAATATTTAGGGATCTAAAATGATTTGGTTCAGTTTTCACAAATCCTAATTATGCTTAAGGTTTTAGAAGAAAGTTCAAGAAGAAAAAAAAAGGTTAAAATAGGAGACAAAATTCAAAGTTTCAAGCGTTCGTTCAAGAAATTCAAGATTTCGCCAAGATACTAGTTCTATGAGGTATGTAAGTTTTCATCGTATGGGGCTCATTCACCCATACGCCAATCAACAGTTTCTTTTGCAAAACTTATCCATAAATATTGAGAAATTTAAGTTCTTGATAAGAGTTCTTGAAGCGTTGTTTTCGTTCTTGAATTGGGATGGGTTGATGAGTTCTTGAGATGAAACTTAGGAGTTTGAGAGTTGTTTTTGAGTAGATTTTCATGTACTTATTTTAGGTATCAAAATCTAAGTAAGTTGGAAAGAAACCATTCGATTCTAGTCGAATTAGAGCCAAAAATCAAAGAAGAAAATTAGTCGGATGGATCTTGGGGAGGGCTGGGGCGGAGCGCCCCAGATGCGCCAGAGGGGGTTAGGGCGGCCCCCAGCAGTGCGACAGGTTGCTTCCTCTAAAGTTTAGGGGCTGGCGCCCCGCGCCAGCAGTGCGCTAGGGTCGCCTGCCCCCACTCTTTTTCCATCATTTTACCCGTCTAAGTTCTTTTAAAGTGTACCTTTAATCCCTATTGATTCTAACTACTCTAAACTACATCAAAGCATCGAGAGATCATTCATAATATGAATTATAACCCTTGAATCCATAATTCAAATTAAAGGAAGAGTTAAGAGTAATATTTGAGAATGTCCGTTTGAGGCTTTTGAGGAGTCTTCTACAATAACTTTTAAATAGTTTCAAGACTCGAGTAACTGAGTATGAGAATGATGAAAATCTATTCATGAGTCCACATTATTATTGAGATCCTTGAGTCAAGTCGTTCAAGACCATAAATTCCGCATGAACTCCATAATTTGAGTATCTTTGAGAGGAGTAGTATCTTCAAGTTCTACGTCTTGAGTATTGAGTTCCTAATCATTTTGGGATTTATCCCTAATCATGGGACTACTAAATGTTACCATGAAAGTCCTTGAGTTGAGTAGTTCATGCCCATAATTCAACATAAACCCTATGAGTCGAGCACTCATAAGATGAGTAGTATCATTGATTCCTTGAGTTCTGAAGTCATTGAGTTTCGAGTATTGAGTTATATATATATTGAAAACTTTGAATTGAGTCGTTCACATCCATAATTCGGCGTTAACCTTATTTTGAGAAGTCTTTTACAATTAATCATAATTTGTTTAAAAGCTTGAGAAATGAGTATGAGGAAGAGTAGAGTCAAGTTTCCTTTTCTTTAAAATGATATATGAGAACTAAGTATTCCCAATAGAAATTCTTTTACATTTAAGAAAAGAGGAAACACCGTTTTCCAAAGAGTTCATGAGCAGTTTTCAGTACTATCACTTTTAACAGAAAACCTTTTGAGTATCTCAAAGTTAAAGAAGAGGAAATATTTTATTTAAAACATAATGAGCTAAGTTATATTTTGGGAGTAGTATTGAGCACCGATATGGGGGAGAGTTCTAAGAACGCACAACCCCCATAAACCATGTCACCAACGTGGGTAGAAAGGGTCATACTTTTTAGATGATTCCTTATTGCTTTTAGCATAGACTAATGGATCCACTTAGTTAGTAGATTCTATACTTGGGGAAAGTATAGGATAGTTCTGGCAGTGTGGGCTAGACGTTGTATCATCACATAACTCATAGTAATGGCTGTTAGTTAGAGAATCTCCCAAACAAAGTTATTTTGTATCTTTACATACAAATAAGAGTTATTATTGTATTTTCATACAATTGAGTTATTATTGTATTTTTGCATACAATTGAGATATTATGTATTGTTTTAAAGTTTTCCAGATATTGCATCTTTTATTATTGCATTATACTTGAATATCTAGAGTTGAACTATGTTTCACTGAGTTGAGTATCTTATTATTGAGTTGAGCCTTATTTGTCTAAGTTGAGTTGAACTATGTTTCACTGAGTTGAGTATCTTAGTATTGAGTTGAGCCCTATTTTCTCTAAGTTGATTTGAACTATGTTTCATTTAGTTGAGTGAGTTGAGAAGAGGTAAACTGAGTGACTCCTAACGGGACCTAAGATCACAAGTGACCCCAAGCTAACCCTGTCTCTGACATGTCATAAGCATATTATAAAATCCAAATAAACAAGTAATATATGGACGCTAAATCAATAGATAACTGAAAGTGGTGAATACCCAAATAGTTTGAATTCATAAAACATACTTATAGTTTAGTGATACTGAACAACCATTCAAAACTAAAGCTAAATCTACTACTATGTTTGAAAAAGCCTCTAATTGAATTGAGTTGCATGGATATGCTCCTCAGCTAACTCTACTAGGACTTGAAAACTGAATAAAAGACTATGTATGAAAAGTATGCCTATTGTCCTCAAAGTATGAGCACTCACCACTGAAGCTACTGAATACGAGACGAAAGTCGATGTAAGGGTTATCTGGATGTTGAGTACCTGAACCTACATCAAAAAAGGATGAAGCCAGAGTATGCGTCAGTACTTGGAATGTACTGAGCATGGAGGATATAAATAATATCTGAACAACATATATAAACTGAACAAAGCATAACTGAGCAAATAATATAACTGAGCTGAATATATATATGCTTAAAATATAACTAGAAACTGAGCAAGTGCTATTCGTGAACATAACACGCTGAGACTAAATACTGAAATATAAACTGAAAACCTGGTCAAATGCACTAGAGTTTAACTATGGGAGCTACTATTCAATGACATAAAACTACGTGTGCTATACGTGGAGTCTGATGTATACGCCTTATCGGGAGGACCCAATATACCTTGGCAGGGGTATAAAGGCATGACTGGCGTGATCACTAAATTTGATGCCCAAAAAAGGCACTTATACTCTACGGGGCCACGTAGTTTTTGTATTATTAGGGTACGCTGAACCCTAGTCCAACTCGGTTCTAAGTCTACTCCCAAATGAATAGGTGTATGACTGAAATGTAATTGAAATACTGAATAGCTTAAAATATTGACATGCTAAGTGAGAATGTAACATTTATATACTGATAATATGACAGTTGAAATCTAAAGCATGATTATCTGTTTAACTGATCTAGAAAGTGTAATTCATGAACTTTGAGAATCTACACAACTAGGGTTCTGAGTTTCATTCAAGGAACTAAGCAAACTTTTCAAGAAATAATCCAATTCGATTAGGAATACTACAATAGCTAAATCACAACAATTGTCTAAGATTTTTGAAACCCTAGGTCAAAACAAGATATAGAGAGTCAAGGATCTGATTGAATTCTACGGACCTAGTTGATAAAAGAAACCCACTAGAGAAATCTAATTAACGTTTCAACTGCACCTCATCCAATACTAGGTGTAGACGATCGCTGCGCAGTATAAACCCAACAAAAGAGTTGGGGTCGATCCCACAGAGAGTAGTTATATTTTGAATTCAAATATGAAATTACAATAGTGATTTTTGTAGCTAACGGACTAGAGATTTGCGGAAACTAGTGATGAAACTTGAGGGTTGACATAATGTCAGAGTGATGAATTTGTGGATAAGAAAACAACCTCAATAAGTAACTGGGAACAACCAAATAGGAGAAAGGTACTTGGGGGATTGACAAACCAATTGCTAAACTCAACTCAGTGGGTGAAATTACTAACCAAAAGTGCTAACTTTTCATAGGTAAGGTGAACCTTAGGTAAGGCACTTTTCTCTCGAACAACTACCTTCTTTCAATTGAGTTCTCTCGAACGTCAATGCTTTAGGCTTAAATACCAGTCCACAACCTCACCACATCCACTCTCTCGAGCTAAATACATAGCATGAATCTTAGTAATCACTCTCTTGAGCTAAATCCGTCGTGACGGCTAACTATGAGTGCCAACTTATCACTTTAGCTTCATACTTCTTTCTCAAGCAAGCATACAACACTTAAATTATATTGAAATAAACATGCAATAGAATAGTTAAAAAAACAACGATAAGTAAGACCCACTTCGAATTAGCACTACAATTAATAATAAATAACACCTATCAAGAAAAATCCAACAATTGTTCACATTGTCAAACCCCCAAGATTAGGGTTTTAGCTAATCATCATAAAAGGAAGAAATTCAATACCTAAAACATGCTCCATAGCTGGGTATCGAAAATCGAAGTTCTAAGATGAATAATATCTTGTCTATTACAATACCCAATTGAAATCTCTTGCCAAATTTTGATAAAATCAACCGGAATGGTGTTTTTGTTCTCTCTATTTTGTTCCATAATGACTGAATGCCTTCTCTCTCTTCCCAAGAGTTAATTTATACTGATATGAGATATTAATTTTTGGGGTTGATCGGTGAGGAAAGTCGAGCTTCGCTGATCGGTCGGCGAATCCTCGATTGTTCTAGTCCATCGCCATCTTCTTCTTCACCATTTCCTCATTCAGACACTGTAACTTTAGGCGATCTAGATTGGGATCGCCGATCACTTATGTGATGCGCCTGTTAGTCCTTTAGCTCTCCAAGTTAATTTCGTATTGGTGTTGATCAATGCGTTCAACGGTAAATTTACCTTCGTCGGTGCCTGCCGATTCCCGTTTCATGCTTAGTGTTCTGTAAAATTAGATTATCTAGGGATAACTCAACGATTTGCCGAGTTCTCTAGGCGATCCTCAGGCTTTCTTGTCTTCCTCTTTTTCAGCTTGTGTTGCTCCGTTTTGCCTGTTTTGTTCCTCAATCCATATACCTGAAAATCAAGGATTTAACATCAGTTTATGGAACAAATTAAGCATTTGAGGACACTAAATCTATATAAACAAAGCCCTAAATGGGTCCAAATCCAGGACTCATCAACACACCAAACTTAAACTTTTGCTTGTCCTCAAGTAAAACTCAAGTTCTGTAGTTCAAAAAAGATATCTCAAACAGTGCTGCATAAGCCTCAGCATGAATGCACACAACAATATTCAACTTACTCTAGCAATGGTCAATTGTGCACTCAAAGATTCAAATCGTGACTCACCATTATCAAAGATGCTCAAGTTCACAATACTTACTTCATATGCAAGTTCAAGATCAACAAAGGTACTCAAATGCCCTCACAACAAAGATGATTCCATAGTCACACACATTTCTTGAACAATTTGTAGTTCTGGAATCACATACAACTCTCACACTCACAAAAATGAACACATGCATGACTTCACCCATAGGTTTGCCCTTATTTCCCAATCAACACCCGTTTCAACTCACTCAAGATCACAAAGGTCTTTTCAAGGCTTGTAATAGGGTTGAGTGTAAAGGTGTGGTCATTTTAGGCTCAATGGCTGCTACCCTCATGAAGTGTGGCCTGAACATCACCTTCTTCCTTTTCTTTAGCATCTCAAATATGCTCATAATCCACCCCATTATTCAACTTCTTATGAATTACGGGATACCCCATTTCTTTTGCAATTTCACCACTTTATGTCACAACTTTTTTATTCTTTTTCTTTGCTTCTTTTCTCTTTTCTTTTCTTTTACATGGAGGGGTTCCATTTTTTTTAAATCCATTATTAAAGGGGAATTTCTCACACTTCTTGATTTTCCTTCTCTTTTCACCACACCCCCAACTTAGGATTTTGGCCTAAGTTGGCTATTTAAACAAACCACACTTCATGAGAGTTAATGGTGAGTGGATAAAGCGGGATCACAATTGTTCAAGTTTCTAAAAAGGATATATTGTCAAATTGTTTTACTATTTAAATTTGTTTGCCTAGTGCTTGCATTACTTAGTCAACCGGACCAACGGGGTAAATTCTAGGTGTCACCACATACAATATTCAAGGTAAGCTCATCACACAAGGCATTGACATCAATATCAAATGAGACTCCACACTTTCTAGATAGTGTGCAATGTTCATCACAAGAGACTCATTCGATAACTGGCTAGTCACAACGAGATGCAAAAAAGTCCACACATTTCTATGCAACTTCATTTGGCCTCATCGTAGTCACACATTCATTTTGTTAAATTAAGAGCACTATTAAAGTCATTGGCATTGATCATAACCAATACTCGAACAACTTTCGAGAGAACAAAAGACTTAACAACTAGAATCCTACCACCCCCACCAAAAGCATTCACATTGTCTTTAATGTGATTAGAGAACAAACATTAACAAAAACAAAACTAGACGTAAACTACTGGCACTCATATAAACACAGTAGGGAGACAAGGAATCTTCACTAGGTGCCAAATTGGTGAAGAGGTTCTGCAATCGCCTAGTCGTTCGGTGAATCGCCAAACTGGTTGGAGTTCGCCAAATTTTCCAGTGTGCGACAATTCCAATTTTGGGAAGGAAGGTGGAAAAGAGCAAGTCTGCCGAATCATATCGCCGCGTCACCTAATGGATGTGAGACATCGCCAATAGAGCTAATACTCCATGCTATCAGGGCTGGTGCCAAAAGGCAGAGTAAGTCAGATCACCCAATCGCCTCGGCGAATCGCCGAGTGGGCATGTATCCCGCCTAATGTTCCAGTGTCTCAGCCTACTGTTGACGCCAGAGAGGTGATCAACTTCGTGATTGCCAAGCTTCCTCGGTGTATTGCCGAACAAAGCTTTTCCTCGTAGAATCACCTACACCTGCACATTCAACACATATTATTCAAAACAACTAACACTTGGGTTGCCTCCTAAGAAGTGCCTTCTCTAACGTCGTGGCACGATGTGGAAATGCTCTCAAGCATCTTCCAGATACACCACTTCAATTACATAAATTTCATGGCATTCTTCGAAATACAATTTCAAGTGTTGCTCATTCACTTTGAAGGTAGGGCCCTCTTTGCCTTTGATTTTAATGTCTCCATTTGTGAACACCCGTGTTACTCTAAATGGGCCTAACCATTTTGATTTGAGCTTTCCCAGAAACAGACTCAGTCGAGAATTATATAGCAACACCCAATCTCCAACTCAGAACTCTTTCCTAATGATTTTAGAATCATCCCACTTCTTCATTTTTTCTTTGTAGAGGGCTGAACTTTCCTACGCCCTAAACCTGAATTCATCCAATTCAATTAGTTGGGCTACTCTTCCTTTTGAAATCTTGGCTCAGTCCAGATTCAGAGTCTTTAATGTCCATAATGCTTTGTGTTCCAGTTCGACCGGTAAATGGCATGATTTCCCAAAAACTAGCTGATAAAGAGACATACCAATTGGTGTCTTTTTAGGCAGTGCGATATGCCCATAGAGCACCATCTAGCTTTCAAAACCAATCAGATCTATTTGCATTTACAATCTTGACCAAGATACTCTTGATCTCCCGATTTGAAACATCCACTTGGCCACTTGTTTGAGGACGCTATGTTGTTGCTACTTTACGTCTCTCCATGTACTTGTTCAATGCAAATGCAAAAAGTGTATTGCAAAAATGGGATCCACCATCAGTGATAATAGCCTGACGAGTGCCAAACCTAGCAAAGATGTAGCGTTTTAGGAATTGAACAACACTTTTCCCTTCATTATTTGGTAAGGCGAGAACTTCAACCCATTTAGAAACATAATCTACTGCCACCAAAATGTACTTATTACCAAACGAACTCACAAATGGACACATGAAATCTATTCCCCAAACATCAAATAACTCAACTTCCAGAATAGGTTTTAGAGGAAGCTCATGTCTTCTGGACACTCCCCCTTGTCTTTGACATTGCGTACATTTCTTAACAAATTCATGAGCATCTTTGTAAAGGGATGGCCAGTAGTAACCACTTTGGAAGATTTTAGCAGCTGTACACACTCCACCATGATGACAACCAACTTGTGAAGAATGACAAGCATGGAGAATTTCATTAATTCCTCTTTCGGCACACATCTCCGAATGATATGGTCTGCACACTCTCTGAATAAGTATGGTTCATCCCAAAAGTATTTCTTGACATCAAACAAAAACCTCTTTTGTTGATAGACGTTTAGTTCTTCTGGTATCAACCCACATACTATATAGTTAGCAAAATCAGCATACCAAGAAGTTTGTTGTAAAGTTACCATGAAAACCTACCTGTTCATCAGGAAATGCTTCATTTATGTCTATTTCCAGCTCATCATTCTCCTTGCCTTCTAACCTTGATAGATGGTCAACCACCTGATTTTCACAACCTCTTTTGTCTTTGACTTCAAAGTCAAATTCTTGCAACAATAGAACCCACCTTATCAATCTTGGCTTGGCATCCTTCTTTGGCATCAAATAATCCAGAGCAGCATGATCAGTATGAACAACCACTTTAGTGCCTAGCAAGTACGCCTAAAATTTCTCAAATGCATATACCACCACAAGTTATTCTTGCTCCGTAACTGTATAGTTATGATAAGCACTATTCAGTGTTTTGCTTGCGTAGTAAATTGGATGAAATATTTCATTACGTTTCTGCCCCAACACGACACCTAATGATGTACCACTTGCATCACACATCACTTTAAAGGGTGCTGACCAATCGAGACTAATGATGATCGGGGTGGAAATCAATTTCTCTTTCAAACACTTGAAGGCTACCATACATGCATCATCAAAGTTGAATTACACCTCTTTCTCCAAAAGTTTGCACAAGGGGTGTGTAATTTTTGAAAAGACTTTGATGAACTTACGGTAAAAGCCCCAATGCCCTAAGAAACTACAAATACCCTTCACCAAGATTGGTGGTGGTAGCTTCTCAATCACATCGATCTTTGGTTTATCAACCTACAACCCTTTTTATGACACTTTGTGACCAAGAACTATAGCTTCCCTAACCATGAAGTGGAATTTTTCCCAATTTAGGACCAAATTTGTCTCCACACATCTCTAAAGGACCTGCCCCAAGTGTGCTAAACATGCTTCAAAAGTATCACCCATAACTGAGAATTCATCCATGAAGACGTCCATTGAATCTTCTACCATATCAGCGAAAATAGATAGCATGCAACGTTGAAACATTGCTGGAGCATTACACAACCTGAACGACATCCTTTTGAAAGCAAAAGTTCCATATGGACAAGTGAAAGTTGTTTTCTCTCGGTCTTCCGGAGCAATAGAGATTTCATTATAACTAGAGTATCCATCTAAAAAGTAATACCATCATCTTTCTGAAAGTCGATCAAGCATTTGATCTATAAAAGGCATGGGACAGTGATCTTTTTCGGTCCACGAGTTTAACTTCTGGTAATCCATGCATACTCGCCATCCGATTACCGGTGTCATAGACACACGCTCCCCCTTTTCATTTGGGAGTACTGTGATGCCTCTCTTTTTCGGTACACATTGTACCAGACTTACCCAGTTGCTATCCGCAATAGGGAAGATCAAACATGCATCCAACCACTTTATTATCTCCTTTTTTACCACCTCTTGCATCAGTGGGTTTGATCTCCTTTGATGTTCAACACTCGGTTTGCATTCACTATCAAGCTGAATCTTGTGAGTGGAAATGCCGGGAGGCATGCCCAATATATCAGCGATAGTCCATCCAATAGCTTTGATGTATCTTCTCAACACCTCAAGAAGTAACTTTACCTGCCACTCAAACAAATCTGCTGCAATGATTATGGGTAAGGTGTTATTCGCCCCCAAGAATGCATATCGAAGATGGGAAAGAAGCACTTTCAACTCAAGCTTTGGTGGTTCCTCCATTGATGGTTTTGCGGGAGGACTTTCTCAACTTTTCAGATCAATGTCCAGCTTTAATGGAGTCTTTGAATATTCCCCCAAACCTGAAATGGAAGCTACTACCTCATCGTAACCTTGGAGTTCGAACTCATCATAGTTTGCAAGCACAACCTCAAGTGGTTCATTCACACATATCAAATGGCTCACACTAGCCATCGCTTCATCAATTACATCAACACTCGAAACCACGTGAATATCGCTTGGGTACTTCATTGACTTACACACATTAGAGGTGATTTCATCTTCGTTCACCCGGAACTTCAATTCTCAACTTTCAAAATCCACCAACACTCTCCCGGTTGCCAATAATGGTCCTCCCAAAATAATGGGAATTTCAGCATCAATCTCGCAATCAAGAATGACAAAATCAGCCGAAAAGGTGAATCGGTCCACCTTTACCAAGATGTCATATAGTATCCCCACGAGGTGTTTAATCGATCGGTCTGACATCAAGAGCGTCATTGTTATGAATTTTGGTTCACCCAACCCAAGTTGTTTATAGATTTTGTATGGCATTAAGTTTATGCTTGCTCCTACATCACATAAGGCCTTGGAAAATTGGAACATACTGATATTGCAAGGGATGGTGAAAGCTCTGAGATCTTCTTTCTTTTTAATCATCTCATTAGTCATAATTGCACTACAACTATGAGAAACTTCAATTGTTTCGAAGTCCAGGCTTCTTTTCTTTGTGACTAACTCCTTCATAATCTTGGCATAACCCGACATCCCCAACAATGCCTCCACTAGAGGGAGAATAATCGATAATGTCTTGAACACCGATAAGAACTTCTTGAACTTTTCATCCTCGTTTTTCTTTGTGAAACACTGGGAAAATGGATGAGGTATTTTGGGGAGAGGTTGCACAAATTTTAAGATTTAATTGCTTTTTCCTATATCTTTTTGTGACTCTTTGGCAATGCTTTGTTAGATGAGTATCTCTTCTTCCTCAATACATTTGTCTTCTTCATGAGCTTCAGCTTCATCTTTACCTTTCATATAACCTACCACTACATTTTCGTTTCGAGTAACCACTGCCAAATCTCTATCACCATCCTCCACCAAAGTTGTTATGCGTGTGGTTTCGCCGTCCCCCATCGCTTTTGGTCCCAATTGTATCAAAAGTTGGCTCAACTGATCTTCAATTAGTTTGATTGCATCAGCATGAGAATTTACTCTATTCTTTAATTACGAGAAGTTGGCTTTCATTCCTTTTAGTAAGTCATCCGAGCCCTAAACTTTATCAAGGATGTGAGACAACAAATCATCCACACGGAGACTACTTGTACTCCCATTTGAGTTTTGGCTCTCACTCGATTGTGTGTGGTCCTCTTCATGATCATCCTCTCTTTTCTAAGGATCACTTTGCTCAGTCTATTCTTTATAGTATCTTCTTCGCTCTTATTCTTTGTGAGAGTTCCAACCTTGATTTCCACCCCGCTGCAACTAGTGTGGGTGGAAACCCTACTCAAATCTATCAAAGTTCCAACCTTGATTCTCCCCCAGCTTTGAATAGCTCTAGGAAGAACCCTCCTCAACTCTAAACACTCCCCTTTCTCCTTTGGGTTTGCTCACATTTTCTAACACTTGCATTTGTAGCATCTCTATTTGGGATAATGATGAGTCCACAATTTAGACTCATTTAGGGCTTCATTTTAATGAATTAGTGTCCTCATATGCATATTTTGTCTCAATAACTAATGTAAATCCTTATGTTTCAGGTATTTGGAGTTTGAGGCAAAACATGGACAATACTTGGCAAAAAGGAACAAAATGGCTTAAAAGATGAAGAAAAGAAGGCCTGAGGATCGCCTAATGCATTAAGCGAGTCGCCCAATGGCCTCAACCTCGCCCAAAGTTCCAGAGTGCTGAGTCCTGAAGGAAAAGATCAAGTTTGCAATGAAAATGAGAAGTTGGTGCGTCGCCGAACAGTTCTGCGAAGCAGTACTATATCGCCCAATGATCCAGAATGCGAAGATGCTGAAGGCAAAAGCTGAAAGGCGAAGAAGCAGACCAAAGGGCAGATCGCCGAGTGAATCGGCGATCCCGACTAACTGTGCCGAGTGATCCTTCGCAACACATTTTTTTACAGCTATAAATATTAGTTTGAATTTTTATCTATGTATGCAATTTCAGATACAACATTTTATTTTTCTAAGTTTTCAAGTAGAGAACATTTTTGCTTAGCCTTCGAAGTTTTGAAGACTTCCAATTCCAAGAAATTGGAAGTGGGTGTTGAAGATTCTTCATCCTAGACTCATTTAAAGTGAATATAAATCATACCCAATTGATGTTAATTCGATTTGGTATCATTTTCTTCCTTTTTTCTATGTCTAGCTAAAATCCCAATTCTTGGGGTGTGATTTTGTGAATATAGGTTAAATATTCTGTTGGGTATTGCTTATTGTTGTTTAAATGTGATTTCATTTAGTAGTTGTGTTTGAACTTAATGGGATAGTAGTTTCAAATACGATTTCATCTTAGCGTTTCTGGCTTGCTCGAGCGAAAAGTTTTAAAACTATGACTACTAAATTGATAGCCGGTGGCTATTGGGTCGTCGTGGGTTCAACTCGAGAGAGTGAATCCTAGGTGTTTTCCCAGACATTTAACTTGAGAGAGTGAATCCTAGGCCTTTTCCCAGACATTTAACTTAAGAGAGTGAATCCTAGGCCTTTTCCCAGACATTTAACTTGAGAGAGTGAATGAGCTAAGCTGGAGGCTGTGCTTAAAAGCGGCAACTCGGTGTTTGAGAGAAACCAAGTTGATTCGGGGTAAGTTCCTCGAGAGAGAATTTACCCCCACTAAAGTGTAGCCTAGTTACAGATGTTCAGAAATTGACTATTAATAGTATTTACCCAATTGCATAGGTTATCCCATATTCCTATCACATCCCAAGAATCCCGTCTCCCTATATTCACATTTTTGTTTTCACTGTTTTTGTTCATTAATTAATACAAACCCACATTGATAATTGACATTCGTGTCAACCCCTTAATTTATCATGTTTTTACTCGATAAAGTTTTTAGCTATGGTTAACTGTAGCATATTTGCGCTTAATTCTTAATTCTTAGAAATCGCTCCCGTGGGACTCGACCCCAACCCATTCGGTTGGGTTATATTACTATTGTACGATCGTAGACACTTGAATTGGAAGTTGTGTCTTCATTACGTGCGCCGTTGCTGGCGAGTGGTGTTAGTTGAGAATTTTTAGTTAAGTTGAATTTTGTTCTCTCGAGCTGAATACATAGCATGAATCTTAGGAATCACTCTCTCGAGTTAAATCCGTCGTGACCCACTAACTTTGAGTTCCAACTTATAACTTTAGCTTCATACTTCTTTCTCAAGCAATCATAAAACACTTAAATTATATTGAAATAAACATGTAATAGAATATATAAACCATATCGATCAGTAAGACCCACTTTGAATTAGCTCTACAATTGATAATAAATAACACCCATCAATCCAAATCCAACAATTGATCACATTGTCAAACACCCAAGATTAGGGTTTTAGTGAATCATCATAAAAGGAAGAAATTCAATACCTAAAACATGCTCCATAGCTGGGTATCGAAAATCAAATTTCTAAGATGAATAATATCTTGTCTATTACAATACCCAATTGAAATCTCTTGCCAAAGTTGGATCAAATCAACAAAAATGGTGTTTTTGTTCTCTCTATTTTGTTCCACAATGACCGAATGCCTTCTCTCTCTTCCCAAAAGTTAATTTATACTGATCTAAGATATTTCTTTCTAGGGTTGATCAGCGAGGAAAGTTGGGCTTCGCCGATAAGTCGGTTAATCACCGATTATTCTAGTCCATCTCCCTCTTCTTCTTCACCTTTTCCTCATTCAGACACTGTAACTTTAGGCTATCTAGATCGGGATTTCCGATCACTTTTGCAATGCACCTTTTAGTCCTTTAACTTTCCAAGTCAATTTTGTCTTGGTCTTGATCAGTGCATTCGGTGGTAAAAATTTCCTTCACCGATAGAGAACGCAACTCGTCTAAGTTTTTCCCATTTCAGGCTCAGTGTTCTGTAAAATTAGGCGGTCTAGGGATAAGTTGGCGATTCGCTGAGTTCTCTTGGTGATCATCAGGCTTTCTTTTCTTCCTCTTTTTCAGCTTGTGTTGCTCCTTTTTGCCTGTTTTGTTCCCAATCCATATACGTGTAAATGAAAAATTTAACATCAGTTTATGGCACAAATTAAGCATTTGAGGAAACTAAATCTATACAAACATAGCCTTAAATGAGTCCAAATCCAGGACTCATTAAAATCCCACATACCTGGTGACGAAATCTACGGAGAAATCCTTCGATTTCGGCACTAGAACTTGAAGGAAACCTGCTGGTTGTTGTTGGGAAAACTAGCGCCCCTTTCTTCTCTTTTTCCTCTTAGTTCGATGAATTTTTTTTGGAGAATAAAGGTTTTGGTCATTTCTGACTAGAGAAGTAGGCTTAAACAGGGTAAAATGGCATAGTTTAGGGGTTAAACGACGCTGTTTAAATGTCCAACGCATAGGGGAAGTGACCAAACGACCCTATCTTAAAAGCTGATAGGGATTCTCCACGGAGCCAATGACGGACTGTCAAAGGGACCACGTCCCGTCAAGTGGTTCGTGGTTTCTGGCCAAGGCCTACTGGTTCTAGGATGGGTCCATCCATGAGCCCTACCATGGCCCGTGTGAAGGACCACAGATCGTGAAGGCCACCGTGGTTCTTCACTTTGGCTGGGGGTCTGTTCGCTTAGGTTCATGGATGCCACCACGGCCCGTCATTAAGACCATGGCCTGTGGAGGCCTCTGTGGTTTGATGCCTGAGCCTGGGTGGTTCCGTACTTCCTCACGAGCCCTCGCACGGCTCGTGAAGGGCTCAGTGGTTCACCAAAAATTTCTGGTTCACCCCTCTTTATGCTAAAGTGTCTAAGATAGGTTCTGAGGTGTTACAATTTCAGTTTTAAGATTTTGTATGCCTGAGTTAGTCTTTTGCTTGTATCCAATCAGGATGAGGGTTCTCTTGGGGACTAGCAATGGTTCTCGAGTGCCAGCCACATCCAGGGTGCAGGTTTGGGTAGTCACCCTAACTATATGTTCCATTACTACAAACATTATATTTTACTTAATTCATTCCCAAATAATAACTAGTTCAAATATAATTAGATTTTATTAAGATAAAAACAATATACTTTGATTTAACCTTGTTCCCTTTAAACCCTTTGTCGAGTACATCGTCTTGGTGCGACCATGGAGCATGTGATTTCCTCCACATAAGCCCTAATACTCTCAATGCTTCTACTACCATGTTTGGTGCCATGAAATCAACTAGATGTACGATTGTGATCTCCTATTTGAAAGTTAAATCCTTATTCTAGTATATCATCTTTGTGTGATCATGAATGATGTGATGGCATTCACATGAGGGGACTTATATTGGAACATAGGAAGAAGGAGGAGAGAGGTCTTAAAGGAGTACGTACAAGTGAGCATCTACCTCATCATGGTTCTTGAGAAGTCGCTCATTGAGTTCAACATTTTTTGTTGCCAGAATTTCAATTTGAACTTTCAAGGCAGTCAGTTCTTCTCCACCTAGTCCCTCTAATTTTTTGCTAATTGCACATGAACATTTAGGCGAGCAATCTCTGCATTCCATTTGGCCAGTGTGACTTCCATGGCTTCCTAAGAGAGTAGATTGGATGGTTTTTCCAGTCAAGTATAGTTGATAATTCCATTTTCCAATATGAATTTGAATAGATTCTCTTTATTATTATAAATATAGTTTTTTTATCTTCCACCCTATCTCCACAGCTTTGGGCTCCCAAGCAGTGGGAGGAGCCAGGGCTCTGACCGCGTGCCTGTTGAAGAATGAGCCAGCTACTCATAGGCAGTAGCTTGGTTAAGGGAAACTCATGTTCAATCAATAGTTCATACACTTTGCTCCTATTCCCTACCTTCCCTTCGACATTTTCACAATCAATAAGAGTGTTCAAATATATAGTTTACTTCACAGTGCCTCTTACTCCATGTTCAAAAGGAATTTCAAAGTGTTTTAACACTTTTGTTAGCAAATACCCATAGCCCATGCCATGCTTACAATCTTTAACAAACATGGTGTTGTGCATATGATATAACATGATAACAGAGAGAAGGATTAACTTAATTGTGCTCAAGGTCTCAATAAGGAACAAGTCTGCATCAGGAAACAATTCTCTTTACCGACCTAGGCAACACCACCTTATTGATAAACTTGAAGAAAAGTTGATACTTCCCTTTGAGATACTTCTTAGGAATACCCGCATAACTTTAATAGAGAAGTTTTCTAATCTTTTGAACATATTCCTTTGATGGGGACTTTCCAACAACTATCTCGATTCCTTCTTTGGCACTTGCAGAATTTTCCCTAAAATCTCCCCGTTCAAGTGGAACCACATGTTGCCTCTTTGAGTATTTAGGCTCTCATGTTCAGTAAATTCTATGTTGTAGTAGAATTCCCTCACTTATGATTCATGTAGTACAACACATGTACAGTAAAAAAAAATGTGTCTAGCTTTGTATCTCTACAACATCAAACAAGCTTCTTATCCATGGCTTTGTCTTTATTTTAAGATCAAACACCCTTCCATTGTGAACTTTCGGAGTTCAAAGGATCTCGATTCTTTCCTCCTATGTCAATTCCTTCCCATCCTTCCTTTTCCTTCCGGATGAACATGGTCCATTGTACGACTCAGAATTTGACTCATCCATAAGATCTGGAAAGGATGCTGCCCTCTTCCTCTTCGCAGTTTCTTTTTGCCTTACCTTTGTAGGCAACCTTTTTCGTTTCCCTTCTGATTTATTCTTCTTTTGTGCTTGAGGCTTTCTTATCCTTGGTTTTTAATAGGATTTTTCTTTAGTGCCTCCCCTTTTCTCTTCTCAAGTGCAGCAATAACATTTGCATACATTGTATCACTTTCTTCATTTATCTTTAGAATTGTTGACCAGATCCACATCAGGAACCTAGTCCTCATGAATAATAAAATGTATCCTTTTTCTTCGGTTCTGTAGTTCATGTTTTGCTAGACTTCATTGCATCACCTATCAGTTTCTGAGTGGTTCCCCTTGTATGGTAAGGACTTGGTTTCACACTTTGCTCCTCCATTACTTTTTCCTTTCCTTTTGAAAGTGGAATTTGTTTTCTTTGCAATTTCCACCGTAAAGGTTTATCATCATTATTTTCACCCTTATCAGTATCAGCAGAAGAAACAACTAAACCAGTATCAGCAGAAGAAACAACTAAACCAGTGCTTGGGTCTGATCAAATATGGCTGGATAACCCAAACCAAGAGAGTTAGAGCAAACAGAAATTTGGGTTTCCTCTCCCAAAAATGGAGTTCCTATTGAAAGTTAAGAGGGCGGGGTGAATTAAAATTCGTAGTCAACTGATCTGTGAGATAAGTCAACTTTCCCTACAGTTTAAATAATAAAGTTAATGGTAAGTAATGAGAAAAAAGTAAATAGACACATGATGTTTTCATACTGATTCGGAATACCGATGTGGTGCCTACTTCTCGTCCTCTTGGGTTTCAACGTCCTCCTTTAAAGCTTGAAGAGAAATTGGGTTGTACAGAGATATGAATCGAAAATGTTTCCGATATCTACTTGTATAACCTACACTGAATCTCTTTCCTTTTATTTTCTTTTTCAATTGTTCACTTAAATGTGTACAAAAATTTATGGAAGATGAAAGCATATTGCAATATAAATTCAAGTGAAGTTTCGCATTTTCAGCTTTTGAGAAGAAGCTTAATTTATATGTTGAGGAGTGCATTGATTTTAGCTCTAATAGGAAAAACCCATGGAATTTCCTTCCATCAAGGATTTGTAACGTTTCCTTGATTGAGTAACAACACTGTCCATTCTACCTTGAAACATAATTTTGTTGTTAATCTTCAATATGCTTGTGTGTGTCTAGATTTGTTGCTTGAGACCACAATGTGATCTTACTTGATCATCATGTGATCTTTCTTGATCAGAATGTGATCTTTCTTGATCAGAATGTGATCTTCCTTGGTCTTCCTGCCTATCTTGGTCGTCTTATTTTGCTTATTCCTTTTTGCCTTGATACGATCCGATTTTTTATCTAGTCAGATTGATATCTGACTGAGTCAATTGTGTAGATTGATATGATTTAATGAATCTATCTCCTTGGGTGATTCTGCTTATTAGTCTCCAAATCTTGCTTTTTGATTTCCTGCGATAAGAATTCAGATTGTCATTATGCAAAATATCTCAAGTTAACACCTATATCATCCTTCATCTCAATAAGACTTTCAATAACGCACTCATCACTTGTAGCAAGACTATTTGACCCTATGCTTTTACCTTCCGACATATCTCCATCGATGTTTTGTTTAGATAGGGTGGGAAGAACATAATTAAGTTGGATCACATTAGGGTTAGAGGCTTCTCTCACATACTAAACCTTTGAGTAAATAGATCCCTCAAGAGAAGAGTTTTGAGATGAATTTAGGTCTAGGATACGAGAACAAACATGGGAGGTCATTTTTGAAGAGGGTTCACCACTAAGTGAGTCTAGACCCTCAGTGGTTGGGGGTTAAACATTCTTCTGCTAGGGGTTGAATGAATTTCAGTAGTAGGTGCAACTTCTTGTTCGAGAGGACAAATGGTTGAAGTAGGAGGGTTATGAAGAGGATTTGTCGATCTGACTAACCAACAGAGAGGAGTCGATCTGATTTTGGAAACAAATTTAATTTTTGGGAGATATTGAAGGAAATGGAGAATATAAAAAGAACTGAAAGGGCGTATCGAATCTCCCGAAAGAAAGTGTCGTTAGGTATTCAAATGATAGGACAACAGTGAGATACCTAGATTACTGCCACAAGACAATTGCAATGGTTCTCTTAAGTAATTTAAGTGTTATGTTAAGAATGCTAACCTTCTTGAAAGGACCGGGTCCCTCCATATAGTTTGGATGTAATTGCCCAGATCTGTCCTGACCTCCCTTTTCGATTAGCATATTCACCTTGTGTGTATACCTACAAAAGGTATGAGATAAAATTTACTAAAACATACATATCTAAAAAATGAGGATACATGCTCTCTTTTCATAGTCATGTACGAGTTGATTGCTTCAGGCAGGATCCACTCAGTCCAGTTTCAGCATCCCCAACTTTAATCTATTTTTTGCTTGAACAAGTCCCTACTCAGAGCCTTCATGAAAATATCAACAATTTGATATTCAGTCTTTCAAAATTGCATACTAATGTTTTCCTTTTTAACATTATCCCTCAGAAAATGATGCCTCGCATAAATGTGCTTAGTCCTTTTATGCACGACTAGATTCTTAGCCATATTGAGAGCACTTGTATTTTACCATGGGAGAGGAATAGTGTGAGTGACCACTCCAAATTCTTCAAGTTGTTGCCCATAAGAGTAGTGCACAACATGCTGCAGTTGTTACATACTTGCCTCAGCTATTAAAAGGGTAACAACATTTAGCTTTTTTGGTTACTCAAGAGATAAGAGATGAGCCTAGAAAATGAGTCATTACTAAGGTGATCTTTCTATCAACTTGATACAAAGCATAGTCTGCATCAACGTATCCTACAAAATCAAATGAGTCTTTTGATGGATAGAATAATGTAACACTCCGAAAACTAGTAGGCTTAACTAAAGATTAACATGAGGGTTAGAGTCGTAAACGTACCTCCTCGTACCTAAAAATACAGGGTTTCAACTTATAACGTCAAGGTAAGACCCCCCAACGACCAACCAAGAGTCCTTGAGGAGGACCTTTAGGGGCTGCCTCGACAGTGACCAATAGAGGGCATCATCGCCTCGTGGGTTAGGCCACACCCCTTAGGTAAGGGGTCGTGGGTCATGACCCTGGAACCTGGTCTCTAAAAATCCACCCACCTTTTATTAGCACGCGACGTGGGTCCAGCCATGGACCGTGGTCATGGGTCGTGGGTGAGGCCTGAAACTGCTATTCGGCAGTTACACTTAGGGGCATTGTGGGGTTTTCTGATTTTAATTATTATTATGTGACGTTGTTTTATACTAATTTACACTAACTATATATAGTTTTAAGACCCCTAAATTAAGTCATCTTCTTCATAATTCGAAATCCCAAAAGAAAGTCCCAAACCCTCTCCAAAAATACTCTCTCTAGAACTCCAAGGAAGAAGAAGAAGGAAGGTGAAGCTAAGGTTGAAGGAGAAAGGTTTTCTACTTAATTTCATTGGAATTCAAAGCTAAGGTATGGTAGTCCATCCATGGATAGAATTCAGCCATGGAGTCCCTCCGAACCTCAATTTCAAAGATTGAATTTCCCGAAAAGCTAGGGTTTGACTCCAAGTCATGGACTCCTTTCAAAAACAACTCTATTGTGTTAATTACATTATATTATGAATGAATTGATGATTATTATAGTTTTATGATGAAATCTCCCAAGAATCCATGAAATCCCTATATTCCCAATCAATGACCTTGTGATGTGGGTGAATTGTAGAATGAAGAGTATTACGAGATTATTCTTATAGTAATTTAACTAGTTGAATTATGTTGTTATCCATGTCTAATATAGTAATTCTAGATTTGTTCATTCAATATGATCTATAGTCGTTGAAGGGAAAAGTATTAGAATTATGCATGATTATGAAGGTTATGTATATGCTTTTAGAACACTTTGAGAATAAAGTGAATATGATTATGATCTAGTTGTTGTATTGTTGGAAGGTTATCCTCATGTACACACTTATGTATGAATATGATATGATGTGAAGGTTTTTCTCAAAAAATGATGATTCTAAGGTTGAAAGGCTATTCTGACCTATTGAATCTATGAGCCATAGTAAGAATTATGTTGGATTGAGTGTCAAAACATACTTCCATGAATATGAATTAAGTTAAGACTTAATATGAGATGCAAGCTTATCCGATAGTTCAGTCCGGCTTCCCAATGAAAGCGTTTACACTAGTTGGGTCCGGCTTTTCGAATGAGTTCCTTCTACCTTAGTTTAGTTCGGGTTTGCAAAGTATGTATTTCATGAGATGAAAACCATCTACCTTAGTTGAGTCTGGGTTTCTAGTAGCAATCTCCTTATCCCATAAACTATGTGCCTACACAGGTAGTTTGCTAGTGGATCCACCTAATCTACGAGTATTGCTTTACCTTAGGCAAGTAGGAAAACCTTTTTTTTGGTGTAGGGTAGACACCGGATTCCCTGATAAAGCTCACATGGTCTATGTCCGTTAAGGCTTATTCCCCATTATGATAGTATGAGCAAGAAGATGAATTATGAACTATAGTTACTCAAGAAGTTTTACTTAGTATGGGTGGGATTATGGGATCTTGTCCATTCATTACACAAGTATGCTTTGAGGGTATGTATAGTATGAACCTCTTATGATATGATGATCTATGAGTTGATTATGCTTATGACATATACTTTTCAATTATCTTCAAAATGATGCTTTAACTTAGTAAATTGACTGCATCCAACTAAAATATCCCTTTTAGCATGTTTTCATGATTTTATGCATGGCTATCATACTTAGTGTATTTTTGTACTAACCCATATTTTCCTACATTTTCCCCAAGTGTAGGGTCTGGTTCTCAAGGCGGTCCTAATTGTGGCTAGAGCTTGGATTTACTAATTTTTCCTTAGTTGTTTGTGAGTCCTCATGATTTGAGGACGGCTATTGTCATTTAGTAGTTTCATTCTTGTATTTGACTTTCGGATTATGTTGTATGGGTTGTGACCCTATTTGATTCGACTAATGTAATAGATGGCTAATTGAGACAAGTCTAGACTACCGCTTTCCTTTATGAAAATTTTGGACTTGAAATGCGTTTTTACTCTTTATTGTTTTGTGCTTATGTTATGATATGCTAAGTGGCTTTTATGGTGCCTTTCGGGGTTCTATGGGCCTTGTTACGTCTAGGGCGTACCCTTGGGTCGTGACAGACTTGGTAATCAGAGCACAAGGTTTAGAATGATTCTATGATGATGTCTTATAAGCCACGTCTAGTAAAGTCTTGTTCATGAGTGCGAAGAGCGCCACATTTATGAATAAGAGACTATAAAATGCTTAGGAAATTTCACTTCTTTCATTAATCTAAAGTCATGCTTTAGAGTTTAACTCTATAAAAGTTCCTCTCATAATCCTTCTCATGTTTCTTCAGGATATGAATATACAAAGGGCTAACGCAAGAAGAATGAAGGGTAACAATGTGAATGAAGGAGCTCCTCCTCAAGCTAATCAAGCTCCTGTTGATCCCATGGTTGAGAATGTGACCCATGCGGAGTTTAGGTCTACTATCCAAATGTTGGCTCAAGTCGTGACGGCTCAAGCCAATAGAGAAGTTGTAGCTCCGGTGAATTCTAATGTGAATTCGACTGCTTCTAGGGTGAGGGATTTTGCTAGAATGAACCCTCCCGAATTTCATGGCTCTAAAATGGAAGAGAATACCCAAAGGTTTATCGATGAGATTCATAAAGTTCTTGCTATTATCGGGGTGTCTTTGGAAGAGAAGACAGATCTAGCCGCCTACCAACTAAAGGATGTTGCTCAAGTATGATATGATCTATGGAAGAGGGGAAGACAGTAGGAGTGGGCTCAATTAAATGGGAAACATTCAAATTGGAATTTCTTGATAGATTCTTTCTCTGAAAGTTTAGGGAAGCTAAGGTGGAAGAATTCATTAATCTTAGGCAAGGTAGAATGAGTATTAAGATGTATGCCTTGAAATTTACCCAACTATCCAAGTATGCTCCATATATGGTGGCGGATTCGAGGAATGAGATGAGTAGGTTTTTGACGGATCTGTCCGGCTGGTTGAAGAAGAATGTCATACGGCAATGCTCCATTATGACATGGATATCTCAAGGCTTATGGTGTATGCTTAACAAATTCAGGAGTCAAAACTCAAGAAAAAGAATAGAGAGTTTAAAAGATCTAGAACATGTGATGGGAACTTCTCCAATGCTAGGTCCGATGGACAAGGTCAACCAAGGTTTAGACAAAGGTTCTCCAACAAAGGCTCCTCTAATGCTCCAAGGGTCAACAAGGATAGGGTTTCCAACCCTAAACCTCAAGGAGGTAATAGTGGTGGTTCTTATGTTGCTAGGCCAAATTGTGCAAAATGTGGTAGAAAGCATGATGGTAAGTGACTATTTGGCACCGATGGGTGTTTTAGTTGTGGGAAAATTGTCCACAAGATGAGAGATTGTACGATGCTCAAGGTTCAGGGAAGTGAACCTAAACAAGCCCCTCCAAGCTGTTCAAAGTCCAATGCCCAAAAGCAAAACTGCTTTTATGCTCTTCAATCCCAAATAGACCAACAGAGGTCCCCAAATGTGGTAATCGGTATGTTAAAAGTCTTTTTTATTGATGTATATGCCTTGTTATATCCCGGTGCTACTTTATCCTTTATGACACCTTTTGTGGCCATGAAGTTTGAAATACCCCCCAAAGTGTTAGTAAAACCTTTTTCGGTATCTACCTGGTTGGTGACTCAGTGGTGGCTAAAAGAGTCTATAGAAGTTATCCCATTTCCTTGTCTCATAGAGTTACTTTGGTGGATTTGGTAGAGTTAGATATGTTAGACTTTGATGTGTATTTAGGTATGGATTGGTTGCATGCATGTTATGTCTCTATCGATTGTAGGACTCGGGTGGTTAGATTCCAATTTCCAAATGATCCTATTCTAGAGTGGAAGGGGGGAAATTCTATGCCTAGAGGTCAATTTGTATGTTGCCTTAAAGCTAGGAAGATGATCTCCAAAGATTTTATTTACCATCTTGTTAGGGTGATGTATGTTGAGTCCAATACCCCTTCCTCTAGAATCGGTTTCGATAGTGAATGAATTACCAGAATTTTTCCCCGATGACCTGCCCAGCATTTCTCCCGAGCAGGAAATAGATTTTTGTATTGATCTTTTACCGGATATGCAACCTATCTCCATTCTTTATGATAGAATGGCTCTGCGGAGTTAAAATAGTTGAAAGAGAAAATAAAGGATATGCTAGATAAGGGTTTTATCTGACCGAGTATCTCTCCATGGGGTGCTCCGATGTTGTTTGTTAGAATGAAGGATGGGTCTCTTAGAATGTGTATTGATTATCGTCAATTGAATAAAGTGACCATCAAGAATAAATATCCCCTTCCGAGAATTGATGATTTTTTTTACCAACTTCAAGGGCCTAGCTATTTCTCTATGATTGATCTTCGTTCGGGTTATCACCAATTAAGTGTGAGAGGGGTTAATATTCCCAAGAAGGCTTTTACAACCCGGTATGGTCATTATGAATTTGTGGTTATGTCATTTTGGTTGACTAATGCTCCGGCGGCATTTCCTTGATGAATAGAGTGTTTAGGCAATACCTAGACATGTTTGTGATTGTGTTTATCGATGATATCTTGATCTATTCAAGGAGTAAGAATGAATATATGGACCATTTGAGCATTGTATTGCAAGTTCTTAAGGACTATAAACTTTTTGCAAAGTTTAGCAAGTGTGAATTTTGGTTAAGGTATGTAACTTTCCTTAGTCATATTGTCTCAAGCAAGGGTACCGAGGTACATCCTAAGAAGATGGATGTGGTAGAGAGTTTTCCTAGACCTCTAACTCCTTCCGACATTAGAAGCTTTTTGGGTTTGGCCGGTTACTATAGGAGGTTTGGTGAGGGGTTTTCTTCCATTGTTTCTTCGTTGATGGCTTTGACTCAAATGAAGGTTATATTTGATTGGTTGGAGGCTTGTGAGAAAAGCTTCCAAGAGTTGAAAGATAGACTTACGTCCGCTTTGGTGTTGACCTTACCAGAAGGTACCAATGGTTTTGTTGTATATTGTGGCGCCTCTAGAGTCGGGTTGGGGTGTGTCCTAATACAAAACGATAAAGTGAATGCCTATGCTTCAAGGCAACTTCAAGTCCGTGAGAAGAATTATCCTACCCATGATCTTGAATTAGCAGCGGTGGTATTTGCTTTGAAAATATGGAGACATTACTTGTATGGGGTCCATGTAGATTTTTTCACCGATCAGAAGAGTCTTCAATATGTGTTTCATCAAAATGACTTAAATCTTTGTCAACGAAGGTGGTTAGAATTATTAAAGGATTATGAGATGAGTGTCCTTTATCACCCCGGCAAAGCTAATGTTGTAGCGGATGCACTTAGTAAATTTTCCATGGGTAGTATAGCTTATGTAGAAGATGAAAATAATGAATTGGTTCGTGAGGTGCATAGATTGGCCTGACTAGGTGTCCAACTAGTGGACTCTTGTTGTCATGGTCCATAATGGTTCCGAATAGCCCTTTGTTATGGATGTGAAGTCTAAACAAGGCCTTGATCCTATATTAGTTGAGTTGAAAGAGTCGGTACTCAAGAAGTCCATTGGGGCTTTCTCCCAAGGGGGAGATGGGGTGTTTAGGTACCAATGTCGGTTATGTGTTCCGGATGTTGATTGTGTGAGGGAACAAATTTTAGAAGAAGCTCATAGTTCTTGGTATTCTATTTATCTGGGAGCCACTAAGATGTACCATGATCTACGTGAAGTCTATTGGTGGAATGGTACGAAGAAAGATATTGCGGGTTTATTAGAAAAATGTCCTAATTGTTAACAAGTTAAGGTTGAGCATCGAAGGCCGTGAGGCTTATCCCAAAATATAAGTATCTCCACTTGGAAGTGAGAACATTTAAATATGGACTTTATTGTGGGTTTGCCTCGCACACGAAGGCAACATGATTCAATTTGTTTCCTTATAGATCGGATGATAAAATAAGCCCACTTTATTCCCGTTAACGTTTCTCATTCGGCGGAAGATTATGCCAAGTTGCATATAAGAGATATAGTGAAGTTGCATGGGTCCCTTTATCTATTATTTTGGACCAGGGTACTCAATTTACCTCACACTTTTAGAAGTCATTCCTAAAAGGGCTTGGTACTAATGTTAGGCTTAGCACGGATTTTCATCCCCAAATCGATGGGCAAGCGAAGCGTACCATCCAAACATTAGAAGATATGTTGGGGCATCTGTTAGAGATTTTAAGGGTAATTAGGATGACCACTTGCCATTAATAGAGTTCACCTACAATAATAGTTATCACTCAAGTATCGGTGTGGCTCCCTTTGAAGCCTTGTATGGTAGGAGATGTAGGTATCTGGTTGGTTGGTTTGAGGTAGGTGAAATTGCTCTTATTGGTCCCGAATTGGTTTATGATGCTATTGAGAAAGTTCGGCTCATTAAAGAGAGGTTGAGAATGGCTCAAAGTAGACAAAAGTCTTATGCCGATGTGAGAAGAAGAGATGTACAATTTAAAGTTAATGATTGGGCCTATTTGAAAATCTCACCCATGAAGGGTGTGATGAGATTTGGCAACAAAGGGAAACTTAGTCCCCGGTATGTTGGCCCATATCAAATTTTGAAATGTATTGGAAAAGTTGCATATGAGTTGGATTTGCCAAATGAGTTGGCTCCAGTTCATCCGATATTCCATGTTTCTATGCATAAGAAGTGCATTGGAGATCCGACATCCATTATTCCCTTAGAAGGGTTGGGAGTTGACAAAAGTCTATCATATGAAGAGGTTCCGGTAAAGATCCTAGACCAGCAAGTCAAGAAATTGAGAAACAAGGAAGTAGCTTCCGTGAAGGTTTTATGGGGAAATCATTTAGTTGAGGGTGTAACTTGGGAGGCCGTGGCCGATATGAAGTCCCGATATCCTAATCTCTTTCTTTCTACTCCTATTTAAGCTTGAGGTAATTAGTTCTTCTTGAGTTTTAGTGTTTTGGGAGTCATGTGTGTACATGTGTTTCTCTATGATTTCCTTATGTTATGCATTTTCTTGATGAAATTCATGTTTCGTAAGAAAATGAGTTTTCTTGATTTATGTTCCTGATGTTGTTGTGCATCTAGTATGAGTTGCATATTTGACTTCATTATATGAGTTCATGAACATGCTTTAGTATGCTTTTGAGAGTAATTGCATATTGGCTCAATGATATTGTGTTGAACATGCTTTTAGTTGGAGAAGGTAGTTCCTCCTGTGACTATGAGAAATGTTAAGTTTCATGCATAATGGGTTGTTAGATGTACTTCCTACTTCCTTGTGTTGCATTGATTATGTTTTAGATGGAATTGAAGCTTCCTCCTTTGAATTGTGCATTATTTTGAGGTTTCATGCATGTTAGGCTACTAGTTTTGAGTCTTTAATTCCATAAGGTGTCTAGATCGTCATTCGAGGACGAATATTACCAAGGGGGAAATATTGTAACACTCTGGAAACTAGTAGGCTAAACTAGAGCTTAACCTGAGGGTTAGAGTCGTAAACGTACCTCCCTGTACTTAAAAATATAGGGTTTCGTGTTAGAATGTCAAGGTACGATCGCCCAAGGACCAACCAAGGGTCCTTGAGGAGGACCCTTAGAGGCTGCCTGGGCAGTGACCAACGAATGGCATCCATGTCTCATGGGTCAGGCCACGCCCCGTGGGGAGGGGTCATGGATCATGACCCTGGAACCTGCTCTCCGAACCTCCAACCACGGTTCACCAGCACGCCACGTGGTCCTATGCATGGACCGTGGTCGTGGGGTCATGGGTGAGGCCTAAAATTACCATATGGTAGTTACACTTAGGGGAATTATGGGGTTTTATGATTTTAATTAATATTAAGTGACATAGTTTTATACTAATTTAGACTAATTATATATAGTTTTAAGACCTCTAAATTAAGTCATCTTCCTCATAATTCCAAATCCCAAAAGAAAGACCCAAACCCTCTCCAAAAACTCTCTCTCTAGAACTCCAAGGAAGAAGAAGAAGGAAGGGGAAGCAAGGGTTGAAGGAGCATGGTTTTCTACTCAATTTCATTGGAATTCAAAGATGGTATGGTAGTCCTTCATCCATGGTTTCCCTCCAAAACTGAATTCCAAAGATGGAAATTCTCCAAAAGTTAGGGTTTGACTCCAAGTCATGGATTTCTTTCAAAAATGATTCTACTGATTTAATTACTTTATATTATGACTGAATTGATGATTATTATAGTTTTATGATGAAATCTCACAAGAATCCATGAATTCCCCATAATCCCAATTTATGACCTTGTGATGTGGGTGAATTGTAGAAAGAAGAGTATTATGAGATTATTCATATAGTAATTGAAATAATTGAATTAGTTTGTTATCCATATATAATGTAGTAATTCTAGATGTGTTGATTGAATATGATCTATGGTCCTTGAAGGGAAAAGTATGAGAATTATGCATGATTATGAGGGTTATGTATATGCTTTAAGAACACTTTGAGAGTAAAGTGAATATGATTATGATCTAGTTGTTGTGTTGTTGGAAGGTTATCCACATGTACACACTTATGTATGAATATGATATGATGTGAACGGTTTTCTCACAATATGATGATTCTAAGGTTGAAAGGCTATTCTCACCTATTGAATCTATGAGCTATAGCATGAATTATGTTGGATTGAGTGTCAAAACATTATTCCATGAATATGAACTTAAGTCAAGACTTAATATGTAGTCTATGGGAATTAATGCTTAGCATCGATTTGATATGAACATAAGATGGAAGCTTAAATGACAGTTGAGTCCGGCTTCCCACTGAAACCTTTTACACTAGTTGAGTCCGGCTTTCCAAATGGGTTCCTTCTACCTTAGTTGAGTCCGGGCTCCCAAAGTATGTATCTCATGAGATGGAAACCTTCTACCTTAGTTGAGTCCGGGTTTCTAGTAGCAATGTCCTTATCCCATAAAATATGTGCCCACATAGGCAGTTAGCTAGTGGATCCACCTAAGCTAAGAGTATGGATCTACCTTTGGCAAATAGGACAACCTCTTTACGGTGTAGAGTAGACACCATATTCCATGATAAGCTCACATGGTCTATGTCGGTTAAGGCTTATTCCCCATTATGATATTATGAACAAGAAGATGAATTATAAACTATGGTTACTCAAGAAGCTTTACTTAGTATGGGTTGGATTATGGGATCTTATCCATGCATTGCGCAAGTATGCTTTTAGGGTATGTATGATATGTTCCTTTTATGATATGATGATCTATGAGTTGATTATGCTTATGACTTATGCTTTTCTATTATCTTCAAAATGATATTTTAACTCAGTAAATTGCATGCATCTAACTAAAATGTCATTTTTATCATGTTTTCATGATTTTATACATGGCTATCACACTTCGTGCATTTTTGTCCTAACCCATATTTTCCTACATTTCCCCCAGGTGTAGGGTCTGGTTCTCAAGGTGGTCCTCATTGTGGCTAGAGCTTGGATTTACTCATTTATCCTTTCTTGTTGGTGAGTCTTCATGATTGGAGGATGGATATTGTCATTTAGTAGTTTCATTCTTGTATTTGAATTTCGGATTATGTTGTGTGGACTGTGACCCTATTTAATTCGACTATTGTAATAGATGGCAAATTGAGACAAATCTAGACTTCCGCTTTCCTTTATGAAAATTTTGGACTAGAAATGCGTTTTTAGTCTTTATTGTTCTATGCTTATGTTATGATATGCTAAGTGGCTTAGATTGTGCCTTTCGGGGTTCTATGTGCCTTGTTACGTCTAGGGTTACCCTTGGGTCGTGACAAATAGAACCAGGTCCCCTATCTTCTTCAAATATCTCAGAATCATCTTAGTATCCTTCAAATGAGATTCTCTTAGACAATATTGGAATCTTGCACACTTTTCGAAATTAACCATAATATCGAGTCTGCTGGCAGTGAGATACTCTATCTTCAAGTAGTTACTCTATCTTATTGATTTTTATGTCCTGGAGTTACAGTTATTCTGGATGAAAAACTCCTTTGTGCTACCAAAACTCGATATTGAAGTTCAGGTTGGTTTACTTATCAAAACTATATCATGAAATAATGAACATCTATCTCATTTCTATAACTATCAAAATTTTGAAACAACAAAGTAAAACTACCTCTTTTCTAATATGTTGTATGTTGTGTGTAATAAAAGCGTTCGGTTTTCTGCTGAAAGATGTTCACGAAAACTGAAGAAATTTTTGTGGGCTTGGGGTTTGTTTCTAATTATTACCTCAAAAGGGATCCACCACTTGTTAGAGTAGAGAAAATGTTTGAATAGGTTCAGTCTAAGCTTCTTGGAGCACCAAAATTTCGGCTTTTTTGCTTTCGGAATGGAAAAATTAGGGCATATACGCTTAAAATAATGTACTTGTTCTCTTGATTAGTAGCTAACCTTGTTTAATCTTCCTTGTTTCAACATTGAGTTAGCTACTAATCAAGAGAACATGTACAATATACTAACCGTATATGCCGAAAAATTTCCGCTCATGAGGCAGGACATGCAGAAATTTTGGTGCTCAAGCAACCTTAGATTGAACTTGTTCAAACATTTTCTCAACTCTAACAAGTGGTGGATCCCCTCTGAGGTAATCATCAGAAACAAACCCCAAACCCCCCCAAAAAGTTCTTCAGTTTTCATGAACATCTTACACCAGAAACCGAAAAGCTTTCATCAGACACAACATGAGACATGTTGGAAAAAGAGATAGTTTTTACTTTGTTGTTTCAAAATTTTGATAGTAATATAAATGAGATGGATGTTCGTTGTTTCATGTTTTAATTTGGAAGAGAAAACTTTGCTTCTATGACATCCGTCCCTCTGTTGGTGTATAAGTTGCCTTATCTAGCACATGATCAAATAGTTGCTACAAGATTTTTAAGGACCATGATGATTTTGAAGTAATATATATATATATATATATATATATATAAAAAAAATCAATAAATTTTATCAAATGTAGTTTACAATGGAACAACTCAATGTCCAACACAATAAATATAAAATACGCTATATTGACTCATTCATTTTTTCTTTTTAATTCGTATTTTTGGTAGAATATCTTATAGGCTAAGACAAGGCCTTTTAACCAGTAGGGGTGACACTATTTTGGTTTTTCATTCCATTTAAATATTAAGGAAATAGTTCAGCAGTCAAGTGGAGACACATTAATTTAACTAAGAGAATAACAATGTGTTTATTTATTTAATTCAATTCATTCTTGTTCATTAATTCTCTTACAATGAATGGCTAAAATTATGCGATGGTGACTTTGATTCCATCCAAATCTCATTTTCACATTCAATGATTATTTTTCTTCCTTCCCCTTGAGTTCACCTATATATTGATGGTTCAGTTATTATATTGTCACTACTTTATTAAAGATGTTAACTCAGATCTTCAATTCATTTTAGGTTTCTTTTCTTTTTCTCTTTCCAGATATAATAAATTTTGGACTACTAGTAACAAGATTGCCAAAAGCTTAGGTTTTTCTATTCTCCATTTCCTTTTATTTCTTTAGTTATCTCTCAATTGTATTAGTCTAATTACAATATATTATTGCAAGTTATCACATCTGACACATACACAAACAGACGGGTACATAAACATATAATAGGTTCCTCTTGGAAGAAAATGTTTGTTCTCACCTTTTTGCCTTCTTGAATTTGTGGTAAAAATAATTTTTTTCTTATGTTCAATTCTAAATTTTGATTTGTTGGTCATATATATCAGTGTTAGTGTTTGTGTTTTCATAGTTTTGTATGAATATATACTCAGTATAATTAAATTTGATTTAAGCAAAGTGTAACAATGATTGAACAAAAAAATTCCCCTTTTTTGATGAAGAATTCATAATTCATCAACGAATTAATACAAATAAGAAAAAGGAAATATTTTGTCCAATCATTGTTTGATTTGCTTAAATCAAATTTAACTACTTTGAGTATATATTCATACAGAGCAATAAAACACGGACACTAAACCGTTGATACACGTGTCCAACAAATCAAAATTTAAAAATGAACATAAGAAAAACAAATCAAATTTACCACAAAGTCAAGGAGGCAAAAAGTGAGAACAAACATTTTCTATGCCAAGAGAGAAATGAAATATACGTTTGTGTATCCTTTTCTATTTGTTTCAGTGAGATGTGAACACTTGCAATAATTTACTGTATTTCGATGAATAGAATTGGGAGATAAATATTGAAATTAAATAAAATAGAGATTAGAAAAATAATATTTTGTCAATTTTGTTACTAGTCTTCCAAAATTTATTAGAACTAGGAAAAAAGAAAAGGAAAAAGAAACCAAAAAAGAATTGAAGATCTAAGTAAACATATCTAATATAATAAAGAGATGTCAATATGCTAAAACCATCAAAATATTGGTGAGCTCAAGAGAAAAGAATATTTTTTAAAATTAAAAGTCAAAATGATATTCAGATAAAATCAAACTCAGTATTACATAATCGAAGTCCTTCATTGTTAGAGTACTAACAAACAATAACGGACCGGATAAAATAAAAAAGCAAAGCGATAATATCTAAGTTGTGCCTATTTGTCTCCTCTTTGTCGGTGTGCTATTCTCTTAATACTTGCATTGAATAAATTCAGTAACATTCTTATTCTAGTGCAGAAGTGTATAACTTTTAGACTATGTCAAAATGAATTCGAATAGTTCTAAAAGAGTTGATCTAATTTGTATTTGAACAATAAAATCCACTATCTAAGTCAATAAATGTTGATTATTCCAAGATTTTGACCAAATTTATTTAAATTATTTTCAGAAAGTTAATCAAATTTCATGTATTATTTCATTTGAACAATCAGATTCACTACAAACTTTAAGTAGGTTGTAAATTAAGATAGTAACTTTTTTTTAATAAATCACATTTGTAGTTATTTTTCTCTTGAATTGAATTTTTTTATACTCCATTTGGACTCTTCTCACCTCTCTAAAAACTTTGTAAATATATGAATAAATAAATGTGTGACACACTTAAAACATATATATATATATATATATATATATATATATATATATAGGTCATTTAAAAGAAACAGTCTGAAGCCTTAACAACAATATATGATTAACAATGGTAACACAAGTAGCCTTATTCTTAGAAGTTTGATAAGGTATATTATAGTTCATTATAACAATATCGAGTTTGAATATACGAAGTGATTATACATCATTATAAAGATATGGCTAAAGATGTAAATGCTATTGAGTATGAAAATGTTCAGGCATAGGATGATTTTCAAATAGAATAGCATTTATATTTTCAATGGCCATACTTCTAAATTTTGTAACAAATGTAGATCAGGTGTAGTAACGATCTACCAATAAGAAGAATGGGTAAGTCTAATGTTAAAATAGAACGAGCATATAAAACATTTCTAGATGTCAAGTTGAACATGGGAATCAAGGAAAAAAAGAAAATATCAGAATACAAGAGTTAATTGATATGAAAATAATTAAGCCAAAAGTGTAGTGATACGTTACAAATAAGAGGAATAAGTAGGTTTCGAAGTACCTCTATTTAGAATCTTGTCAAGCATCTTCTCTTCATTGATAGTTCGATTTAGATAAGCAGTAGCTCCATTTGGACTTAGGGGACAGAGTATTCGAGAAGGCCTTGGCCAAAAGAGGAGATTCATGATAGAGCTAAATTATAAGGATCAACAATTTGACATAATAATACACCATTAAAAATGGGAGCTACAAGTGATAGAAAAATAATATTATATGGAGAATAGAATTACCTTGAGGCATAATACGGAAACCATCTTTAAGGATATACGAAGCGTATCCCTCAAAATTTAACAAGCTTTTTAAGTGAATAATTGGAAGCAAAAATAATAAACTTCAAGAAAGAAAGCCCAAATTGGGAAAAGAAGAAAGTAAATAGATAAAATTGTCTATTTAGTGTTCACCAAAGTGGTGTGTATATATATACAACGGCTTAACAGCTAGTTTGGCTCCCTTAAATGTAATAAAATATGTTAATAATTAATAAATAGATATAAAAAATAATATCCCAAAAATAATGTTTTTCCAAAGCAATGATGGACAGTCACTACCTTTTGAGATTACACTAATTTTTCATACAAGAAAAAGATAATTTTGGTAGCTACCCACAAAAGTAAATTGAAATATACAAATGACAAAAAAAAATTAGTACTCTACTTTTTTTTCTATAAGAAGGAACAAACTTACTAACAAACAAGGTCACTAAGAATATGATAAATTTCTCTCAAGCTAAACAAATATTATATAAACAAAATAAATTCCACATCTCATGGCCAGATATCTATGTGGCTAAATTTCCTCACAGCCACAACAAAAATTTCCATTAATTGGACAACGTGACAAAAATATAAGCTTAGTACCATAAAGGAAAGCAACCCACAAATTCAACATATTGTATATAAAAGATTAATAAGAAGAGGATAATTTGTATGTTGACTTTCCAAATTGTTTCCATACCCATGCCATATTCTCCAAAATGCACTCATTTTGGAGAATCAAATACACATCCAATGATATTTTCTTTGAAAATTCGAGCAACATAGATAAGTAACGTAAAATTTTACCATATTTGAGGAAATTGATGTCCAAACATTTTACAACTACAAATTCATTAAGTGATATGGACAAACCAGAAGTTTTTCAAGTATGTAAATAATGCAAAAACAGATTGAAAATTGATCTTATCAAAATTGGGAAACACATTGACAATGGGAAATTTCTTATAGGAAAACGATTATTAACAAAGAATAAGTTTTCTTTTATGTGTTGTATTTTACGTAAGCTTTGGATCCCTGTGGTCCAAGAGAAGTGGCGCTGTACATGAGGGATGTTAGACTATAATAGCGCCTCCACACCCCAAATAGTGATGCTAGGCACGCAATACTAAGTAATCCTATACCAAGTTAAGCAAAATTTCAATTGATAATTAAGACATCAGTATATTGATCATACTAGTAAAAAAAATATTGATCATACTAGAATAAAAGGTTTACAGAGTTGGGAATAACGTGTATGTTCTGATAAAGGTATATGTGTAAAAAAGATTAATATAAACAACACTTATGCGTCAATTCCAAGCAAATTGGAGTCAATTTTATACCGGCACACTAAATATTTGACTGCATAAAATATTCATGAAAACTTATTTTTAACTAATTGTATCGCTCACATTGATCTTTTCCTACGATTGTACCTGGACTCAAGAGATTGTATTGTTAATGTGATTTCTCAATAACGTGTTAACAACAGAATATTAAAAATTGACAAAATACACATGAGATGCTTTCTTGAAAATAACAGACAAAAAGATCAGGATATCTCATGAAACAAAGAATTTCATTTTATTGAGGACAAAGATTGGGGAATAAGGGAGAATAAGAATTATTTAAGTTACAATCTTACTAAAAAATTTCATTGAGAGAGACACTAAATACCACAACGTACTAGGATAATCCCATAAGTGGAATCCTGAGAGAGACTAATTAACAGTGAAATAGAAAGAAGAAGAAAAAAATTTGATGGCTAATTTGACACTCCAAAATGTTAAAATATTGTTCTTCACGACTCTTCTTTCCCATACACACAACTTCTCCAGGCTCATCACTTTTTCTCTCACCATTGATTAATTCATCACAAAATTGTGTAGTTTAAATGATCAAATTCACCGTGTTTGGTCCTTCTTTCTAAGAGATAGATTTGAAGCTCCAACAATAAGCTATTAAATATTAGTAAAGAAACAACATTACTTTAAAGCAAGGTGGGAAAGTTCCACACACATTAACCATTGAGTTGTCGAGAGAATAGTTCTAGTTCAATAGATATAAACCCATATGATTTTTCTGAAACTAGAAAGTTCAGTAGGACGAATCTCAACAATACTACTAGGGATAAATGTATCTCCACTTCCTTAAGAACTATTCCAGAAAAATTAAGAGTTAATCAATGCAGACTGAGATTGTCACTCCATGTATCTTATGTCTTCTACACTTCGATACATAAGGAAATTGATAGAGATGGTTAGTTTAAGTACGATACTACAACAAATACTATTGCATCTTAGTTCCAAACAATTTGGGGTCCGGTTATATGAACCCTATTAGATCATGTTTCTCCATTTAAACTCGTCTTATGCAAGACATTTTAAGTATAATAAACTACACACATATGAGGAAAGTGCAGCCTTTATAACATAATTTTAGACACCTCAATCTAAGTAACATTGAATGTGAAGCTAGTTCCTTGAGTATAATTCATTAGAAGGCACGGTAAAAAGTCTTGTTTTAACATTATAAGGAACCAGTTCTACCTCTTTACATCAACTATTGGCAAATGGAACACATCCCAAAAGAGTAACATATTAGTAAACCTAAAAGAAACTCAGTATGAAAACGGATAAATAGAGCTTCAATTCATTTTCTTTTTAAAACCTCATTTTGATATACTATACTGATGCAAAAGAAAACTTTGCAATAAAGAAACTCTCTTAGAAATAGCATCCATCAGCCACCATAAGATCCTATTATTGAAAAATTATAACCATTGTCATGGAATGTGTGGAACTCTATAACTCTAGATATGTAAACTTTAACTCGACAATGTCATCATGTTTTAGGTAAGGAAACTTATGGACTAATAGAGGTACATATGTCACAGAAGCAAAGCTTGTTCATTAAACTTTAAACATGAAAGAATGAACATCTATCTCATTTTTTCACTATTAAAATTCTGAAACAACAAAGTAAAAGTTACCTCATTTTGCAACATCTTTCATGTCTTCACTTGCCGGCCAATTAATCTTTGGACATTTGATTTTGAAGGAATGTTAACCATTAGGTATTTATTTTGTGTTTTAGCTTTCTTTGAGAAATTTCCACTGTGAAGTAATAGCAACGTTGTGTCTTCATTATATAAAAACAAAAAAATGAGATATAAAAAAACTTTGGTGAAACTCAAAATTCATTGGTTCGATAAAAAAACATTGACAAAACCCAAACAAAATTGTATCAACATCAAGGATTTCTACAATATTTTGCTTTCTCTTTAAAGAATAGCTTGTACATTTACACAATAATGATTGGTAATGTATTACATCCAAATAGAGTATATAAGAATGGTAACACACTTGTAAGATATTCATTATCACAAAGTAATATTTAGCTAACCTCTATAGCTCGCACATCTAAGTTAAGCTTCTAAATGATTATACTGGAATTGGAAGACATTATTTGATGCCTACCGGTATTAAATGGGTGAATATGATTGGATTAAAAGGGCTGTACAAAAAAACCTAACCTTTATTTGAAAAGACCTTGAATTTTTTTAAACCTCATCATTTTGATATACTTCACTACGGCTGAAGAAAATTTTGCAAGAAGCAAAGCGAATTCATCAAAATTATGGATATCACCATTCATAGAGGCAAAACTTTCTCATAAAAATAAAAAAAGTAAACAACAAACATGTGAAATCTCATTTGTGTTACTATCTATCAAAATTATGAAATAGTAAAGTAAAAATTACCTCTTTTTCCAACATGTCTTACATCTTCACTTGCCAATTGATCTTTGGACACTGAATTCTTAACAAAACTTTGTGAATTAAAAAAATTACTTTGTGAAGCTCTTATCTTCTTTTTGGGGGGTGGCAATAACAATGTAAGAAATTATGTTGTACCCTTTCTTTTGTCCTCAATTAGTCAGAGTCGGTCAGTTACATTGGAACTTGGAACTGAATGCTACTTTTTATTTTTGTTTGATTATGATTTGGTGTGCCCACGTTTTTTTTTTTTCCTCGAAACATAGGGTACAAATTACTAGTCTCTCCATAAATCTTTATTTGTAGATGTTTTATTTAATAGTCCATTAAAAATAATAAAAAAAAAAATAGTTTACTATATAACTTTTATTGATTATAATAAGCTAATTGGGGACTGAATAGTATTTAATAATAATGATAAAATAAATATAAAATGATAAAGTATCTGTTAATTTTCCATACTGAATAAGTAAATTTTGACTACTATTTTTAATATAATGGACAAGTAAAGGTGGACGGAGGGAGTATTCCCTGAACTGAAAATAAATGTTTCCTTTTACTTGTTCAATTTCACTAATCAAGATAGTGTTTTTATACTACCCATAGTATTGAATAAACACATGAAATAGCAGGTTAGTTTAACACTCGCTTGCTTTCTTTTACTTGTCTACCGTTCTAAAATTCATTTTCATTTTCCTTGTCATTTTTCACATATTAGGAAAAGACAATTATTTTTCAATGTTCTACACTTAACATTAATTACTTAATTCCCAAATAATTTTCCAAGACTTAATACTAAACATTAATTAATAGCGTTAATATGGTAAAATAGTTATGTCAATCATTTCTTTTATATTATCTTTATTTTTTGAATGGGAGTGTAAATTCAAAATATAACAAGTAAAAGTGAATGGAAAGTGTAAAACACACATATGATTAAAAGCCTAGCTAGGTCATGTCTGATGGAGTTTTGGCCTTTACGCTTGCTAGGGGCTTATCACATTCGTGATGATGGTTTGGGTTGGTAGGTTTTGATCGTGAGGACTCGACTGCAATCATGAAGATCAAATGTAGCTACTAGTCTGAGTCTTGTAGTGAGTTTGAGCTGGTTAGGGTAGTTTAAGGTCGATCCTCGCCATCACTTTGGATAAGGTTCAGTCGATAATGTTGTAGAGTACACGTCGATTCATACTCACACTTTTATATTTCTATACCTTTTTATGCAGGTTCAGAGACAAGTACCTTTGACCTGTGATCTATAGTGGTGTTACCAGGATTTTTCTCAAGATTCTGATATAGCTGCTTGGTTGATTTGCATACTTCCTGGATGTCTTCTATCTTATTACTTTATGTTGCTTTCCCTCCCTTGGATGATTTTGAGACTTATTGACTCGTACTCGAATTCGAAAAGCCGTGTACTAGTATCTCCAAGTTTTAAATGGTTTTGTATGGATTTTCCACATTTCTTTAAATATTTTATAAAAGGAGTTGCTTATTGACTTAAATTGTTACCTTTCATATATTTATATTTCGTGTTTGGATTAAGTTGTTTGGGTGGTTAACCTTTTTGCGTGGTTAAGCGAGGTGTCATCAATTTCCTGATTTCGGGTAATGAAAAGTTTGTATCTGTAACCCCCCGAGGCTACCCCATGACGTAAACACGGGACTTAGGATCACGAGTGACCCCAAGCTAACACTGTTGGAATATCATAAGCATATTAAGATAAACTGAAATGAGAGAATACAATGCGGATACTTAAAACATGATATAAACTAAAACGGGGAATGCCCAATACCATATAAATATATAAACTGTGAGTTTAATGACAAGTGAAAAATAAAAAATCCAAGCTAAAACTGAATCTAACTATGTGTGAATCAATGCCTCTAACTAACTAGAGAGGCTCGGATATGCCCCAACTAACTCTAGTAAAAACTGAAACTGAAACACTCAAAGTAAAAGAAAACATGTCTATCAGCCTCAAAGGATGAGGACTCACCATTGATACTGCTGAACTGGAGATTAGGAACCGATTTATGCATGATCTGAATGTTGAGGACCTGAACCTACATCATGAGAAGATGTAGCGCAGAGTATGCGTCAGTTCTTGAAAGGTACTGAGCATGTAGTATAGAATAAAACTGAACAATATATACATAACCGAATAAAGTATACTGAGCTATGATATAAATCGAACATGATGAAGATACTAAACTTAACTAAACTATACACCATTGATACTGCTGAACTGGAGATTAGGAACCGATTTATGCATGATCTGAATGTTGAGGACCTGAACCTACATCATGAGAAGATGTAGCGCAGAGTATGCGTCAGTTCTTGAAAGGTACTGAGCATGCAGTATAGAATAAAACTGAACAATATATACATAACCGAATAAAGTATACTGAGCTATGATATAAATCGAACATGATGAAGATACTAAACTATACTGAATATCAACTAAACTGGATGCAATGACCAAGTTCATAAAATGCTGAAACTAAATACTGAAATATAACTAGTACCCTGGTCAATACACTAGAATCTGACAGTGGGAGCTACTATTAACCGACATAAAACCACGTGAGCTAAAGGTGGAGTGCGATGTGTACGCCCCATCGAGAGGACCTAATATACCTTGACAAGGGTATAAAGGCATGACTGGCGTGATCACTAAATCTGATGCCCATAGAGAGGGCTTAACCTCTGGGGGCACGTAGTTCTGGGACTATGAGGGTGACTGACCCTAGTTCAACTTGGTATTAAGCCTACTCCCAATAGAATATATGAAATACAATATAACTGATATAAACTAGAAAGCTCAAAGGTCTTACATGTTAACAGAAAATGCAACATTAAGTAACATTCATAAACTCATGCATGTATATTTATATAAACTGACCTAGCACGGGTAATTCATGAACGAAACGAATCTACACAACAAGGGTTCTGAATTTCTTGCAAGAATTAAGCAACGTAGTTAAAAAATGAAATATTCTGATTAGGATTAATCTAACAGTTAAATCACCGCATTAATCTGAAGTTCTAGAAACCCTAAGTCTAAACATAATGAAGGGAATCAAGAATATGATTGAATTCTACGGACCTAATGGGCGAAAGGAACCCATTAGTGAAATTCCACATACCTGGTGACGAAGTTTACGGAGAAATCTTTCGATATCGGGGATGGAACTGGAGGAAACTTTGTTGCGTTCTTGGAGAGGGATTTGGTCGATGCTTTCTCTCCTTTCGCTCTAAGTTTGTCAAATTTTGATGAATGAATTGATATGGGGTAAAGTGTGATTATGTTACTAGGCTAAAACTGACCAAAACAACATAGTTTATGGGTTAAACGACGTAGTTTAGGTGGCCAATGCATAGGGAATAGACCAAACGACCCTCACTTAAAATTTTCCATAGTCACCGACGGCTCCTGACCGACAGACCATAGAGTGATCGACGGTTCGTCATGGCAGGGTGTCGTTTGGCTTCATATAACAAAAATTTGGGACCCGAACCACGGACCTGGACTATGGTTCGTGGTCCCACCTACGGTCCGTAGGTACTGGCGTGCTTCTTGACTCGACTAAATTTTCTTCAATTCTGGGAAGGGGCTTATAGGTGGCAAACCACAAACCCCACCTACAGTCCATGGGTCACCCTACGGTCCATACGTCGCTTACGTTGGTGTTGCCAGGAACTTCTGAAAATCTGCATTTTATTCTTTTTAGCATACGGGGTGTTATATTATCTCCCCCATGGGAACATTCGTCCTCGAATGAAGAATAAACTAGTTGAATATGAAGGGAAGGAGCTGAAATCCCTATCGCTAAATACAGGAAACTAAAATCTGACTGAAATAAGTTCCAATAACATGGATATACGGTGATAATGAAAGACTAAATGAAGAAACAAAATACTAAGAGTTAATTTACGCATGAGTAACTGAAAGACTGGAGAGGAACTATTACATCAAGCTATAATGGAATCGGAAAGAAAGAGATGAGGATACTTGGCCTTCATGGCTGCTTCTGCTTCCCAAGTAGCTCCCTCTAGAAACTAACTCCTCCACAATACCTTAACTAAATCCACTTCTTTATTTCTCGACCTACGAACCTAACGAACAAGAATCTCAACTGGCACATCCTCATAAGTGAGACTCTTTTTCATAGCCACACTTTCCAATGGTACAATAGATGTTGGATCACCCACACACTTTTTCAACAACGAAATGTGAAAGACCGGATGGACTGCTGCTAGTTTTGTTGGCAACTCTAACCCATAAGCCACTTTACCAACTCTTTTAAACATCCTGTAAGGGACTACATATCTAGGACTAAGCTTCCCTTTCTTGCCAAATCTCATTACTCCCTTCATATGTCACACTTATAGGAAAACCCAATCATCAATTTGGAACTCCAAGTCCCTTCTACTTACATCTGCATAGGCTTTCTGGAGACTCTGGGCTATCTTAAGTCTATCTTTGATGAGCTGAACTTTTTACATAACATCATAAACCAAATCTGGCCTTATGAAGGCCACTTCACCTACTTCAAACCAACCAACTGGAGATATACATCTACGCCCATACAATGCCTCATAAGAGGCCATCTGGATACTCGAATAGTAGCTAATATTGTAGGTGAACTCTATATAAGAAAGGTGATCATCCCAACTACCCTTGAAGTCGATCATGCAAGCTCTCAATATGTCCTCTATGGTCTGAATTGTACGCTCTGCCTGACCATCCGTTTGTCGATAAAATGTTGTACTGAGGTTAACCTGAGTACCAAGACCTTTTTGAAATGACTTCTAGAAATGAGAGGTAAACTGAGGAACTCTATTTTAGACGATAGACAAGGGAACCCCATGCAACCTGACTATCTCATTAATGTAGAGCTTGGCATAGTCCACCGCCGAATCTGTTGTCTTAACAGCCAAAAAGTTAGCAGACTTAGTAACTCTGTCTACTATCACCCAAATGGGGTCATGTTGTCTGTGAGTACGAGGTAAACATGTGATGAAGGCCATGTTTATCACTTCCCACTTCCTTGTAGGGATGTTAATTTCTTGAGTCATACCTCATGGTTTCTGATGTTCTACCTTCACATGCTGACAATTAGGGCACTTAGCCACAAAATCTGCTATATCCCTTTTCATGTCATTCCACCAAAAGAGTTCCTGTAAATCACGGTACATCTTAGTGGAGCCTGGATGAATATATTACCTGGAGTTATAGGCATCCATAAGAATCTACTGTCTCAACTCACCCACCTTCGGAACACATAAACGACCTTGGAAGCGAAGTACACCATCTCCCCCTTGGTAGAAAACCTCAACCTTATGCTGATGAACTACACCCTTCAATTGAAGCAATATAGGATCATTGTCTTGTTTTTCCTTAACCTCCGCTACCAATGAAGATTCTGACCCTTTCTGGACTTTTACACCACCATCTGATTTGCTCATAAGGCGAACTAGCAGGAGAGCAAGCCGTTGAACATCTTTTGCTAATTCATTCTTTTCTTCCTCAACATACACTACAATACCCATAGATAGTCTGCTAAGAGCATCAACCACTACATTGGCCTTACCAGGATCGTAAACCACATTCATGTCATAATCCCTAAGGAATTCATGCCATCTCCTATGGCGAAGATTCAACTTTTCTGTGTGAACACCTACTGAAGGCTCTTATGGTTTGTGAACACATCTACGTGAACACCATACAAGTAATGTCTACAAATCATTAGGGCAAATACTACGACTGCAAGCTCAAGGTCATGAGTCGGATGTTTCTTCTCATGAACCTTAAGCTGTCTAAAAGCATAAGCAATAACCTTACCTCGCTACATCAATACACAACCTAGGCCGACTCTGGATGCATCATAATAGATCACATATTCGTTTTAGCCCTCTGGTAGAGACAAAATTCGAGTTGTAGTCAACCTAGTTTTTAGTTCTGTGAAGCTCTTCTCACACTCATCTGACCACTGAACCTTGAGCTGTTCCTCAGTCAACTTAGTCAATGGGGAAGCTATAGATGAAAATCCTTTCACGAACCTTCTGTAATAATTAGCCAACACAAGAAACTTCTGATATCAATAGGAGAGGTAGATCTGACCACTGCTTCACTGCCTCTATTTTCTGAGAATCCACTCGTATCCCTTCGCTAAAACACTATTTGACCGAGAAAAGCAACTGATTGTAAACAAAACTCTCATTTACTAAACTTAGCAAATAACTGGTGATCTTTGAGGGTCTGCAGGACAACTCTCAAATGAGTTGCATGTTCTTCCTTATTGCTAGAGTAAATGAGGATATCATCAATAAAAATGATACTGAACAAGTCCAAATACTGCTTGAACACCCTGTTCATCAATTCCATGAAAGTCACATGAGGATTGGTTAGTCCAAATGACTTGACTACAAATTCATAATGACCATAATGAGTTCTGAATGTTGTTTTCGGGATCACTATCTCTGACTCTAAGTTGATGATAATCGGAACTGCGATCTATCTTCAAAAACTAACTAGCACCCTGAAGTTGGTCAAACATGTCATCAATCCTGGGAATAAGGTACTTATTCTTGATTGTGACTTTCTTCAACTGCCTATAATCAATGCACATGCTGAGAGAACCATCTTTCTTTTTCACAAACAACACTGGTTCACCTTATGAAGGAAATATTGGATCTGATGAAGCCCTTATCTAGAAGGTCTTTCAACTGGTCTTTCAATTCCTTAAGCTCAGCTGGAGCCATTCTGTAAGGAGGAATAGAAATAGTTTCTTATTTGGAAGCAGATCTATTCCGAAATTGATTTTCTTTTCGGGAGGAACTCCGAGAAGATCTTCTGGAAACACTGTTGTGAACTCCTTTACTATTGGAACTAACTCAAGAGTTGGGGTTTCGGAGCTTGAATCCTTAACCCGAACTAGATGATTCGGATACCCTTTATAGATCATATTTCTGGCCTTAAGGTAAGAAATAAATCGACCCATAGACACTGAGCTACTACCCTTCCATTCTAAGACTGGTTCACTTGGAATCTGAAAACGAACGATCCTACTTCTACAATCGATTGAGGCATAATAGGAATGTACCAAATCCATGCCTAGAATGATATCAAAGTATATTTCTAACTCTACAAGATATGCTGAGGTGACTTTCTGAGCGACTGTGACAGGGAAATTTCTGTATACCCGTATAGTTATGACTGGGTCACTAACTGGAGTAGAGACTGAGTAGGGTTCTGATAGAATTCTTGGACTAACATTGAAGTTTACTGCTATATACGGAGTTACTAAGGAAAGGGTAGCCTCTGGATCTTACAAAGTATAAGCATCAAAGTGAAAAACTCATAACGTACCAGTAACCACATCAGGACAATCTTCCTAATCCTAGCGAGCCTGGAGAGCGTACAACCTGTTTTGCCGCTGACCTCCACCTATACTAGATGAAATACCCTGTTGAGTTGGGTGACCTGCTGGTGCTGCTGGAGCTGTAGACTGAGTCTTACTATTATTACCTCCTTGTCCTTGTTTAGAAAAAGGTTAATCCCTAAACCTGTGATCAGTATGACCACAACTAAAGAATCTTCCTTATTTTCCATACACTCGCCCCGATGGTTCCTACCACAATTTGGACAAGTTGGGTAGGTTCTAGTACCTGAAACACTCCCCTAAGACATAGAGCCTGATGCCCTACCTTTCTGATCCTGTCGAAACCTATGGGATGGAGCACTAGCTGATGAAGGTGCTAGGGCTAAAGATTTTTGCTGATATTGCGAACGTTTTCCACCTGATTTCTTCTAAGAGTACTTATAGTTGCCTGTCCTAGCCTTCTTTTTGTCCTTAACTAGTTCTCTAAGCTTTTCTCCCTCAACCTGTTGTGCATGCGTCATGAGCCTAGAGATGTTCATGTCATCCAACAACATTGGATTTCTGCACTCTGTCTTCATCAAGTGAGATACTCCAAAAAGGAACATACTCATCTGCGCTCTGGGATCAGTAACCATATGTGGAGCATACCTTGAGAGTTGGGTGAACTTCAGTCCGTACTCTTGGACTATCATAGAACCTTTCCTCAAATTCATGAACTCCTGAGCTTTTGCCTCTCTCAACTCTCTTGGAAAGAACCTGTCCAGAAAATCTCCGGTTACACACTCCCAAGTGACATGAGTTGCTTTCTCACCCCTGTTTTCCTTCCATTGAGTGAACCAAATGTGAGCTACATCCTTGAGCTAGTAGGACGCCAACTCTACCCTATCATTTCTAGTTACTTGCATCACTCAAAATATCTTCTTGACCTCATCAATAAAGTCTTGGGGATCCTCACCAATTTGCTACCCTAGAAACTCTGGTGGATTCATCCTAAAAATATCACGAACCCTAGCTACCACTCATCCACCACTAGCATTTGCAGGAACTCGAACCCGCTGATTGTTGTGGTTTGCTACACTCCGGGCCAAAAGTTAAATGGCATTCTGAAACTCAACATTTGAAACCTCATGGTTTGGGACTGGAGGAGCTGCGTTAGCGTTGCGGGAATTAGTATCCCTTCCCTAACCTCTACGAGGTGGCATGATCTAAAAATGCATAAGTCGAGTTAGAAAGAAGATCATACCCACGCATGATAAGAATAACAACAAGATGATATTTTTCCTAAAACACTTCGTAGCCAGCCCCTGATAGGTGTGACACACTTCACACTCATTAAAGAGACTCTACTTAGTGCGGTTTTTCAGACATCCTAGGACTCTTAAACCTGGTGCTCTGATACCAAGTTTTTCACACCCCGAGGCTACCCCGTTGACGTAAACACAGACTTAGGATCACGAGTGAGGCCAAACTAACTGTGCTGGCATATCATATTCATACTAAGCTAAACTGAAATAAGAGAATACTATGCAAAAGCTTAAAATATGATATCAACTGAAATGAGGAATACCCAATACCATCTAAATATATAAAATGTGAGTTTAATGACAAATCAAATATCAAAACTCCAAGTGAAAACTGAATCTAACAATGCCTGAATAAAAGCCTCTAACTGACTAGAGATACTGGGACAAGCCTCCAGTTAACTCTAGCAAAAATCAAAACTGAAAGATTGAAAGTAAAAGAAAACATGTCTATCATCCTCGAAGAATGAGGGCTCACCATTGATACTGCTGAATTGGAGATCGGGAACCGATCTATGCATGATCTGAATGCTAAAGACATGAACCTACATCACGAGAAGATGTAGCGCAGAGTATGCGTCAGTACTTGAAAGGTACTGTGCATGCAGGATAGTATAAAACCGAACAATATATACATAACTGAATAAAGTATACTGAGCATTGATACATAGACTGAACTTGATGAAGATACTGAACTATACTGAATATGAACTAAACTGAATGCAATGACCAAGTTCATAACATGCTGAAACTGAATACCGAAATATAACTCGTAACCTGGTCAATACACTAGAATATGACTGTGGGAGCTACTATTAACCGACATAAAACCACGTGATCTAAACGTGGAGTCCAATGTATACGCCCTATATAGAGGACCCAATATACCTTTCCAGGGGTATAAAGGGATGATAGGCGTGATCTCTAAATCTGATGCCTATAGAGGGGACTTAAGCTATGGGGGCACTTAGTTCTGGGACTTTGAGGGTGACTGAACCTAGTCCAACTCGGTATTAAGCCTACTCCCAAGAGAATGTATGAAATACAAAATAACTGACATAAACTGGATAGCTCGAAAGTCTGACATGCTAATTGAAAATGCAACATTAAGTACTGATAATGAATCATCTGAAAACTGATGCATGTATATATGTATAAACTAGCCTAGAAAGTGTAATTCATGAACTAAATGAATCTACACAACTAGAGTTCTGATTTTCATGCTAGAATTGAGTAACGTAGTTATGAAAATGAAATATTCTTATTAGGATTAATCTAACAATTAAATCACAACAATAATCTAAGGTTCTAGAAACCCCAAGTCTAAACATACTGAAGGGAATCAAGAATCTGACTGAATTCTAGGGACCAAATGGGCGAAAGGAACCCACTAGTTAAATCCCACATATCTGGTGACGAATTGCATGGAAAAATCTTTCAATTTTGGGGCTGGAACTAGAGGAAACCTTGTTACGTTCTTGGAGAGGGTTTGGTCAATGCTTTCACCCCTTTCGCACTAAGTTTGATAAATTTTGGTGTCACGACCCAGGGGTACCCCCTAGATGTAACAAGGCGTACTCAACCTCGAAAGGGTCTCACACAAGCCCCTTAGAATATCATAACATACAATAAAATAAATGATTTGAAAATTTTAAAACTTTATCCGTACAATCGAAGTCTTTTATAAAAGCAAGCGGAAGTCTAAACTTGTCTCATTATAGCCATCTATTACAATACTTGAATCAAAGTAGGGTCACATCCCTTTCAACATAATCCAAAAATGGAAGTACTAGAATGAAACTACAATGACACGGCTGTCCTCGAATCATGAGGACTCACCAAGAGCTGGGAGAATGGTCGAATCCAACTTTGAACCAAATGAAGATTACCTCAAAGTCCGAACCCTACACTTAAGGAAAATATAGGTTAATACAAAAATGCACTAAGTATGATAGCCATGCATAAAATCATGGAAACATGCTAAAAAGGAGATTTTAGTTGAAAATAATCATGAACTTTACTGTAAAAGAATAAGTCATAAGCATATTCAACATATAGATCATCATAGCAAAATAGAACCATCTCATATGTAACCCTAAGTCATACTTGTGCAATGCATGGATAAGATCCCATAATCTTATCCATATTAAGTACCACTTTTTGGCCACCATAACCATACTCACCATTCTTTGATGTCATCCTTAGTTAATACTCATAGACGAGGAAGCGTTCACCTTTAATAAGTCATATCAAAGAAAGCAACTAATAGCAATAATCCATATTAAGCATATTTTATTTCATTAATCATTATAACATAAAAAGAACAAACCATAACTACTCGCAAAGCCTACTTGTGCAATGCATGAATGAGATCCCATACTCCCACCCAGACTAAGTAGAGCTTCTTGAGAAGCCATAGTTTATAATCATTCATTGTGGGGGTAAGCCTTAACCGACATAGACCATGTGAGCTAAACCTGGAATCCGGTGTTACCCACACCGAAAAGGGTGTCCTACTTCCCTAAGGTAGAACCATTAACTTAGCTTAGGTGGATCCACTAGCTAAGAACTTATGAGGCGCATAGTTATGAGACAAGGAGATTGCTACTATATACACCGCTTCACCTCATGTATGGACATCCATCTCAAGAGAATGCTTCTAGAAACCCTGCCTCAACTCACGTGAGGGCTTCCATCTCATATCAATATCCACTCGGTGCTAAACATTAATACCCACGGAGTACTTATCATTTCATTACTTGAGTTCATTTTTATTGAAGAATGTATCAAAACTCGATCCAAAATAATTCATAAGATAGCTCTTAGATTCAATAGGTGAGAATAACCTTTCAACCTAAGAACCATGATATTGTGAGAAAACCTTTCACAAAATGTCCTTATCATTCATACGTGTGTAATTAAGGATAGCCTTTCAACAACACAGAACAAGATCATAATCATAATTGGTTTACTCGCTAGTGTTCACAAAGCATATACATAAATTTAATAATCATTCATAATTCTCATACATTGCCCTACAAGGAACATAGATCATCATCCATCAACACATCTTGAAATACTACATTAGACATGGATGATAAGATAATTCAAATAGATCAATAACTACAAGAATAATTCTATCATATTCTTCTTGCATTAATCAACACCCACACTTTAAGATCCAAATTGGGAAAATAGGGGAATTCATGGATTCTTGAGGAATTCAACTTCAAATCTTATAAAATCATCAATATATCATTAACAAACTTATTTCAATCATTAAAATGAATTTTAAAGGAATCCATGAGATTGAAGTCAAGCCCTAGCTTTTGGGATTTCTTACTAATAAATCAGGGGTTTTGAAGGGGCTCCATGGGTGAAGGCTACCCATGGATGAGGAGCTACCATACCTTGATTACAAAGCCTAGCAAGCTTGAAACAAATTGAGCAATTTTACCTAGCTTGACCCTCTTCTCCTCCTCCTTCTTTTTCTTATTTTTCTTGTTCTTCTTTTTGTTCTTCTTTTTGTTCTTCTTCTTCTTCTTCTTCTTCTTCTTGAGTTTACTAGAGAGAGAATTTCTTTGTAGGAATTGGATTCTTTTGGGTGAATTGAAGTAATGATTTGGAATCACTTAATTAAGGGTCTAATAGCTTTATATAGGTGATCTAATTATTAATAATACGACACCACTGAATAACTAATTAGTTCTAGAATGTTCCCTATCCCTCCAACTTAAACCGACTTAAGACTACACTGCGTGAGTGGACCCACGGGCCGTACTGGTCACTCGTGGGTGGTGGTCTGCAGCCTATTTTGGGGTCTTGACCCACGATCCCTCACCTACGAGGCGTGGGTCCATCTACTGGTTGTGGTCTTCCTTTCGTGGGTGGGCTATTTTGGAAACTTTTTAGGTGGTTTCTATGGTCCTCCTCAAGGACCCTTGGTTGGTCCTTGGGGAGTCGTACCTTGAAGTTTAACCTCTAAACCCTTCATTATAAGTACGGGAAGTCAAATGTACGACTGTAACCCTCACATCAAACTCTAGAATCCTCACATAAAGCTCTAGTTTAGCCTACTAGTTTCTGGGTGTTACATCATCTCCTCCTTGGGACCATTCATCCTCAAATGACGATCTAGACATCTTACGGAAATAAAGACTCCAGACTAGCAGCCCATCATGCATGAAACATAAAAATAATTCCCAATTCAAAAGAGGAAACATCAACTCCATCTCAAAACATAGTCAATGCAACACAAGGAAGTAGGAACTACATCTAACAACCCAATATGCATGAAACTCAACAGTTCTCATATTCATAAGAGGAGCTACCTTTTCCAACTAAAAGCATGCTCAACATAATATCATGGAGCCATTAGGCCAACTACTCAAGAAAATCATATACATATAAGGCTTGTTCATCAATTCATCTCATGAAGTCAACTAGGCAATTTACTCTAAATGCGCAACAACATGAGGAAAATTAATCATAAAGAATCATTCTCTTACGAAACATGAATTTCTCACGAACATGCATATCATAAGGAAATCATGGAAACACTTAAAACACTCATGACTCCAAAAAATAATACAACCTAAGAGGAACTCTTTGTCTCAAGCTAGAGTAGGAGTAGAAGAATGAGATGAGGATAACGGGACACTCCACAACCTTGCTATCTAAGCATACTATCTCCCCTTTGGGAGGAAACCCCTACTAATTCCTCAAGTACCACTTCTTTCAAGAAATCCCAAGGCATAACCCACCCTTTCCAAGGATAATATCAAGGTCTAAAAAGTAGCATAGGGATCTAATAAAACATTTACATCTATAGGGAACTATCAACATACCAGTGCCTTCATCTAGGGAGCCTTCTTGGTCCTTTCTATAATGAAGTGCATACAAGAGACCATATTTTGGAGCATTGGGAACCAGACCACTAAGAGAAGCTTGCTTGGCCTCTCTCCCTTTTATCCCTTAGCACCGGCAAATCTCTCATCTTGTGACCTCTTTTTCCACGCCCAAAGCAATCATCAGTGTCGTCTAGGCACTTACCCACATGTTCCTTTCCACATTTGGAACATGTAGATCTTTCAAAAGAAGAACCGCCTCCATTTCCTCTTTGAGATTTAGAGTTAGACACCCAATCCTTGTTGACCATTGGGGAAGAATTGGAGGAATCTTGGTTTGAGGACCTCTTTTTTAACCTTGGTTGACCTAGTTCATCAAACCTAGCTCTTTTTACCTCTCTATTCTTTCTCTTGAACTTTGACTCCTCAATTTGTTGGGCATATACAATAAAACGTACGACATTCTTCTTCAACCAAGTTGGACACTCCCATTCATAAATTTGTTCATCTTATCACTTGAATCCGCTACTAGAGTTGGAGCATTCTTGGATAGTTAGGTAAATTTAAAGGCATACTCGTTAACGCCCATGCTACCTTGCTTGAGGTTACTGAACTCTTCCATCTTAACCTTCCTTAACTCTAGCGTAAAGAACTTATCAAGCATAAATGATTTGAACACTTCCTACTCTATGGGATCCGCTGATGAGTCCACAAGTTGGACTCATTTAGGGCTTTAATTTAATAGAAATAGTGTCCTCGAATGCTTGTTTTATCTCAATACCTGATTAAAATGCTAAGTTTCAGGCATTTGAAGTTTTACTGGAAGCATGGACACTTAGGCACAAACCAGTGCAAAAAGGGTTGAAAAGAACAAGAAATGAAAGTTTGCGGATCGCCGAGTCCAACTGTGCGAGTCGCCGAATTGACATGCACCGCCCTTTGTTCCAGTACGTGAAGCCTTGAAGGAAGTGGATCAAAATGTGAGGAAAGGAGCAGTCGGCGAGTCGCCGATTAGTTCTGCAAAGCAGTACTGTACCGCCCAATGATCCAGAATATGAGGATTTTGAAGGCAAGACACTGAAGGCGATGAGCTGATTAAAGGGTGGATCACCGAGTTCATCAGCGATATCGACTAATGTTGCCGAACGATCCTACGCAACACAATCTGTGAAAACTATAAATACTAGTTAGAGTTGTAGTCTTAGTGTGGAACATTTTAGAGTAAAAATTATTATTAGTCTATAGTATTTTTTTGTATTTTTCTCTCAAGTTTGGAAAGGGTTTTGTGGAGACTTGAAGAAAGAAGTTCATCTTTCCCAAGTTGGAAGTGGATCTTCATTATTCTTCTTCCGTCGCTTAATTCAAGGTTTAATTTCTTATACCCAGTTGATTTCTTTATCATGTTAGGTATAATTTCTTATTTCTTGATGTGTGGCTAAAACCCCCCATTCTTAGGGTGTGATTTAGCAAATATGGGTTAAAATTATTGTTGGGTCTTGCCTGCTGATAGTTTAGATGTATGTTAATGGTGATTTCACCTAGTGGTTGTGGTTTCATCTAAAGGGTTTGTAGTTGCAAATACAAAGCCACCCATGTGTTTTTCGCTTGTCCGAGAGGGAGGTCGCGAAACCAAAACCATGTAACGATCCGAGACCACCCCCTAGTCGTTACTGGCGTATTCGACCTAGAAGAGGTCTTATACAATCCCTTAGCATTCATCATAACACGTATCATAGAATAAAATCACGAAAAATTTATAACTTTTACTTTGGAAGTTCAACTTCACTTCTTATATGAAAAATAGAATCTAACTTCGTCACAATGCACCATCTAGACATAGAAGTATCGAAAATGGGACTTAGCCCTTACATCACTAAGAAGTCTTGAAAGTAGGAAGTACAACAGTGTCTTTAAACATAAGCAAAGAACTAAACATAGAAGCTAGATCATAGGGTCTTGTCCTCGGACTTGAGGACTCACCAACTTTGGGAAGCAACTCCAAGTGTCTTGAGAAGTAAGCTTGAATCCTCAACGGCCCAAACCTAAATGTTTGGGAAAAGGGAGAAAATATGGGTTAGTACAACACCTGTACTAAGTATGGCCACTATGCATAAAAACCATTGAAACAAGCATAAAAGGACATTTTATTCAAAACATGCTTTTTGCCAAGTAAATCCAATATGCACACAATTAAGTATGATAGTCTAAACCAACATAATATCATCCCAACATGTAGACAGCCCAAGCAATACTAGTGCAATGCAAAGAATAGAACCCCATAACCCTATTCAAAGTCAAGTATCACATTAAGCAACCTACTTCATGCATACATTCATAAGATCATATTTCATCATAACTTACCATATTCATAATGATCATACATAACGTAGCTTCAACATACATAATTCATAATCATCAAAATCATAAGAGAACACTACTACAACCATCTCTTAGGATCTCACAAGTGCAATGTGCAAGAGAAGTCCCATACCCTCCCTTACACTATGTAGAAACCCTTAAGAAAGCCCTAGTAAGTGTTCACACCTTTCATACCTTCATTTACTTTTACATTAGGGAAATATTGCATTAACCTACATAGACCATGAGAGCTACATGGAATCCGGTGTTCTACTCCCACACCGAAAAGAGAGGTTGAACACTTGCCTAAGGTGTAACCATTCGTACATAGCTATCTAGGTGGATCCACTAAGCTAGAGTCCTATGTGGGCACATAGTTAAGGGCCAAGGAGATTGCTTCTAGAAACCCTAACTTACTAAACGTGGGGGTTACCATCTCATGAGACAACACACACCGTAGGTAATCTGGAGTTGCTAAATGTGAGAAAACCCATGTGGGGAGCCACACTTACTAACGTGAGACCCCTATCTCATTTACAGGCCCTTTCGGTGCTAAGCATCTGATTCCCTTTTGTAATCATCTTTCGTCATCACATAAGTTCACATTAGCCTTTACTAGACTCTTATGTAGACATTTTATCATAATAGCTCATATGTGTTCATAAGTGAGTAACAATCCTTTCACTTTAGAGACACTTAGCAAGTGAGTAAACCTTTCACTTTACATTACACTACAATCATGAGAACTACCTTTCAATCATATAGCAATCATACCATAATAT
>JAJONS010000444.1:0-109373 GCA_029582315.1 Solanum tarnii x Solanum tuberosum | reverse complement strand
TCTCACTTCGTATTTTCATTTTGTCCCTTTTATGAATTATGAAGATCCGTATTAATAATATATAGTTTATAAAAAGTGGTATAAGTTACAAGTTACAACTATGTGATTTGATTGGTCAATTCACGTTCATCCAATGATAAGCTCCAACTTGATTGGCTAGAATATGTCATCTAATATTGTAGAATATGCTTCTTCTTTTTTAAATCTATTTTTAATAATAATATTTTTTAATTTCTAACTTTTTACTTGATATGTCACAAAATAAAAATATATTTAGATTATATTTTTAATCTATGATTATAAGGTTTAATTATTTTTTTTGATATTTCGTGTCAAGTTAAAATCAGATAATTTATGATCATCTATTTGAACAAAATAAACAGTATAGTCAACAAGCAAGAAATTCTCTGTTTCGCAGACCACTGTATCATATTCTACACCATAATTAGGGTTTCAATTTGGGGCGAAAAAAAAAAACCAGAGAAAAGGAAGAAGATGAGATCGGTATGGTGTTTGATTGTTCTAATTTTCTCCATTAGTCTCTTATACGGCGTCGTCACTTCCTCTCAGATATTATCTGTTCACGCAGGTATACCTAAAATCTCAAGTACTTTCTTTGTTATTTCAATGCTAAATGGAAAAAAAAAATTAATTTAAAGTCCATTGTTGATGTGTTAATTGTAATAAAAAATGAATTTTTAAGTTTAGTTTGTAAATATTTTTGTTCGTGTTGGATTATGTAGCTCAGTATTTGCTTAATTTAGAGAGATCATTCGATAATTAGCTAGTTGATTGTAGATTTTAAAAATTATCTTCAAATATTTTCAAGTTCTGTACCCAAGGGTGTGGCCTAGTGATCAGTCTCAGTTCAAATTCCAAAGAGACAAAAATGGTCAGGTGACTAAGAATATAGTTATCTGGTACTTGTTGCTGATAGGTGATAGAAGGTATCCGTGGAATTAGTCGGGGTGCGTACAAGTTGACCTGGACACCTGGTTATCAAAAAAAGGGTCATGTTTTGGGTTTTTGGGACTTACACTTGCAAAACTTCAATTTTTTTCCAACTAAAATGCATGTCTAAACATAACTTCAAATTCCAAAATCGCAATTTCAAAAGCTCAAATTTTCAAGTTTCAACTTCAAAATCAATGGTCAAACGTGAGGTAAGAATTTTAGGCGTGTTGTTAATGAAGCATGATTGGGAAAGGGAAATAATGAGCCAACAATACTAGGTTAATAATCCTGTTTAGTGTTTGTTTACCTTTGATTTCTAGGCTTAGTTCTTCTTTTTTGTGTTTTAGAATGATTATTATAATAACTGAAATTGGTTAATAGAATTACACAAAAAAAGGAAAAAGCTTTAACTGGTTGATGCTCTAAATTTTTAGTAATAGAAGCATTAACTAATAGCTGGGAATATTAGCTTGAGCTGGCAAGGGAGGTAGGCGTACCCTGTGCACCAAGTGCCCCCATTATCTAGTGTTGGGGTAGGGGAAGAGGTGTATATCGTTCACAGTCTTCCGCTTGCATTTCCAAAAAGAGGCTGTTTCCACGTGTCTAAGTGTGACCTACAGGGTAGTCACGAAAAGAGAAACTCTATTGTTCATGCCCTTAAATTATTGTTCTTGAATGAAAAAGGAAAGCCAGCAGCCTTTCTGTTCACTTGATTACACTAGTGCTGGCAAAGTTTACATCTTGCTCAAAAAAGAGTACTTTCCAGAATGATTATTATTTGCTACTATTAGGTTGTAATTCTTGTCGTTCATTCCTGTTTATGTCAGGCGCATCATTCAGTCAAAGTTCTAAAGAGCCAAAATATAAGGTTGAGTTTCATTCAGAAGACTCACCTTTCCAACCGGTAAGTTATTTGTCATATCTCTCACCTTTTTACATATTCATAGGCACACTATGCACTTCAAAAACTTTATATGCTTGCAATAAAAGATGATCTTTAATTATAAATAGGATTCTAAGAAGTGGATGTAAAACTGGAAAGTACACTACGCGCTAAAACACATGAATAATTTTAGAGTCTACTGTTCTTGAAACTACAATTAAGAATTTAAATCTATGTTAGTCATACGTATAAGATTACATTGGGAACTGGGAAGCATGCTGAACAGCCTCTTTTGAGCAACGTATTTGAAGTATAGTACCACCTTTAGGATCCTTTAGTGGTGACACTGGTAACTTGAGGGTTATGAACTGTGGGATAAATTTGAGAACATTTAGGCTTCTTTGGTACCTGAGGGAAAAGTGCAACTGATACTTTCATTAATTTTGTATGCAACCTGTTGAAGGGGGATGCAAACAGAAATTTGACCTGATATTCTGAGCAAATAATGATGAGATGGAGGGTAAATTTACATGTATGATCACTCTACAAATCTTATGTACTGGTGCACTCTGTTTTGCAGGATGATGACCAGGAAACTATTCTTATGCCCAACAAAAACGGGGAGAAGTTCCTCTGTTATTTGCCTAAAGTCGATAAACCGAAGATTGGTAAACCAGTGACAACCAATATAAGCAGTTTGGTCGTGGACACTGAGAAACGCATCAAGTTGAAGACGCCAGATGAACTACTTGAAGTACTGAAGGATAAATGCCTTGTCAGGGTGAGAATCCATCTAGTTCTTCCCTTACCGCTTGATGAAGAAGTAGTCTAATTTTTTCTATTATCTTGCACTATCAAACTTTTCTACAGCAAGAAGGGTGGTGGTCATATGAATTCTGTTATGAGAAGAAGTTGAGGCAAGTTCATTTGGAGGATGAAAAGGTATGTTTTACTTCACTTTTAAGTGTGTTCTTCAGGCATGATTTCTCAGAGTAACCTTTTGTTTTTTGCACCAAGAATATTTTAAATATTTAATTGGCTGAGTCTTTGTTGCCTTGCTAAAGCTCCTGTCATGTGATTAGGGGTGGGTTGATTTGGAAAATTCAAAGGATCAGATACTGACATTGGATAATCTAAAACCACTTCCTCCCCCCCTGCACACCTTGATTAATCCACTGGGCAGCCTGTACAGCCACATATGTTGCCAAAGGTAATCCTACCCACCAAGACGGCAAAGACCATAGCAAATGATATCACACTAAGTGCTATGGCTGGGATTTGAACCGAGAATCTCTATGTAGTTACTCCCGTTTCTCGATCACTAGACCATCCCATCCTCCCCTCTCATTTGGTACGACTCATGTTGACTTTCATGGTGGTGAAGTTGAATGAGCTGTTATATTCGACTTTGAAATAGCCAAGAAGATCTAGTATAGATTTCTGACTATATCCAGGTCCAGTGGGTGATGCCAAAATCTTTGAGGCAACGCTTTCTGAGCTGGAAATTTGAGAAGGAAAAAAGAATTAATAGCCTATTTCTTATATGTTCCGAAAATTTCTTGTTCTTGCTGCTTTTTGGTAATTTTTACATCTATAGAAGACAGATGATTTACTAGACTTTAAGGATTGCCTCTAAGTTTGCAAATGGAACTAAACTGTTTGTTCTGTCATATCTTTTCTTTTATGCAGATTATATCGTAATTGAAAAGATAATAGTTGAAAGATGTGAAGAGTATAGAGACGTCATATCAAAATCAAAATATTATGATGTAGTAGTAAATTGAATGACTTTACATCTTGAACTTGTTGGGTTTCTCATTCAAGTATAGATTTTGAATTATTGGGATGATGAAAATAGAAGGTAGCACAAACATATTTATTGGAGAAAAAAGTAGGTCAAACATATGGAGGGAGGATGTTTATTGAGCAATTGCATTTCTTGGTTCATCATAGCCTGCATACTGTTTTCATGTACATATGAGTATCTTTTACTCTCTCCATATTAATATATTTGTTTTACTTTTCTTTTTAGTTTGTTTTAAAAAAAGTGTCTTTTTCTGTATTTAGTATTTTTTTATATTTCAACATTCTCACTTTATCTTGGGTTATTATGATGCTGAGGCTAAAACTTTTCCCGCCTTTTCTGTCAGCCTTAAAAGTTGAACAATAATTCACTTGTTATTCAAGATGGATTTCTCAAGTTTAATACCACTCGCTCTATCTTCTATCACAACATTATTTTAGCTCATTGAGTTGCGCGTGCCTCTGTTCAAGAAAAGTTCACTATTCTTTAACTATTTAGTAACACTAAGTTCTCCTACGATTGATCCCCTTCATTTTTGGGATCTTATCACACTACAAACTTAAATCTATTTTAAAATAAATGAGTAGCTTATCTTAGAGAATAACAGTAACCTGAACAAGAAGAAAAACTCGAACAAAAAAGTTACACGAAGCGAACAAAAAACACACCAAATTAGAGAACAAAATAAACATCAACTCGCGAAAGAGGAGGCATGCCTAAGATTATAGTTGACAGAAAACATAGATTCAGTTTGACAAGAATGGAAGAATATATGTTGCTGCTATTAGAACTTATGTTTTTGAAAGATCTCGAGTTTTCAAAGTTTCAAACCCAAATGGAAGTATCATTGTTTCTACCTTTTATGTGCAACATCATAGGAGGTAATTTGCATCAGTTCTAGTTCATTAGATTGTAAACTACAGTTGATTCTTTAGACATACACAATACACTATGATATGATCCATTTATATTAGATAAATTTATAAGTGCAATTGCAATTCCAAATTTTTCTTTAGTTAGATAGAAATCTGTTAGGAATTAGTGGCACCTTACTACAAACGTTGATCCGTTTTTAACAACTTCAACCACTTTTTCTGCCTTCTCTGTTAGCCTTAAAAGTGAACAATAGTTCACTTGTTATTCAAGATGGATTTATCAAATATAATACAACCCACTCTATCTTCTATCAGAACATGATTTTAGCTCATTGAGCTGCGAGTGCCTCTGTTCAAGAAAAGCTCACTGTTCTCTTACTATTTAGGAACACTAACTTATCCACGATTGATCCCCTTCATTTTTGGGATCTTATCACACTACAAACTTAAATCTATTTTGAAATAGACGAGCAGCTTAAGTAAGAGAAGAAGAGTAACCTGAACAAGAAGAGTAACTCGAACAAGAAGAGTAACTCAAGGAAATCAAACAACACACCGAATAAGAGAAGAAAATAAAAATCAACTCGCGAAAGAGGAAGCATACCTAAGATTATATTAGTCAGAAAACATACATTCAATTTGACAAGAATGGAAGAATATATGGTGCTACTATTGGAACTTATCTTCTTGAAAGATCTCGAGTTCTAAAAGTTTCAAACCCAAACGGAACTGCCATTATTTCTACCTTTTATGTTCAATACCATAGGATGTAATTTGCATCGGTTCGAGTTAATTAGATTGTAAAATAATATAATTGATTTTTTAGACATACACAATACACTATGATATGATCCATTTATATTAGATAACTTTATAATAGTGCAATTGCAATTCCTAATTTATTCTAGTTAGATAGAAATCTGTTAGGAATTAGTGGCGCGTTACTACGCAAGTGGATAATTTTTAACAACTTCAACCACTTTTTCCGCCTTCTATGCTGGCCTTAAAAGTTGAACAATTTTTCACTTGTTATTCAAGATGGATTTCTCAAGTTTAATACAACTCGCTCTATCTTCTATCAGAACAATTCTCATTGAGTTGCGAGTGCCTCTGTTCAAGAAAAGCTCACTGTTCTCTTACTATTTAGGAACACTAACTTATCCACGATTGATCCCCTTCATTTTTGGGATCTTATCACATTACAAACTTAAATCTATTTTAAATTACACGAGCAGCTTATCTAAGAGAAAAAGATTAGCCAGAACAAGAAGAGTAACTCAAACAAGAAGAGTAACTCGAAGAAAACAAACAACACTCCGAATTAGAGAAGAAAATAAAAATTAACTCGCAAAAGAGGAGCCATACCTAAGATTATAGTAGACAGAAAACATATATTCAGTTTGACATGAATAGAATAATATATGGTGCTAATCGAGTTTTCCATGTTTCAAACCCAAATGGAACTATAATTGTTTTTGCCTTTGATGTGCAACGCCATAGGAGGTAATTTGCATCAATTTGTGTTAATTAGATTGTAAAATATAATTGATTCTTTAGACATACTCAATACACTATGATATGATCCATTTATATTAGATAACTTTATAATAGTGCAATTGCAATTCCTAATTTTTTTAGTTAGATAGAAATCTGTTAGGAACTAGTGGCATGTGACTACGCACATGGATCTGTTGAACAACTGCAACTATTTTCTTTCACTGCCAGTCTAAAAATCGGAACAATACTTCACTTGTAATTCATAATGGATTTCTCAAGTTTAATACAACTCTCTATATCGTCTCTCAAACACTATTTTAGTTCATTTAGCTGTGATTTCTACTGTTCAAGAACTGTTAGGAACACTCTATCCTCTTAGGATTGATCCCTTTCATATTTTGGATCTTATCACAGCACAAACTTTAATATACTTAAAAAAAAACGACCAGCTAATCCAAATGGAAAAGAGTAAATCAAACAAGAGGAATTATAAATCGCACAAAACAAAAAACAAATCATATTTAGAGACGAAAAAAATCAACTCACGAAGGTGGGCATACCTGAGATTCGAGTAAGATAGAAAATAAAGATTGAGTTGAGATCTGCTAGGCAGACCTGTGCTTCCTCTGTTTTGAGAAAACGCAGATGAAATGGTAAGCGCTACGAGCTATGCTGAGATCGCTACTAGGCAGATGCTGCTAGGTTTTCTTAGTCGCGACAATGTTTTGAGAAACAAAACGCTTTTTGTCTTTGTTTTCTTAGAATTTTAATTACACTTATGTTTTGTCTCTAAGTTTTGGTGAAAATAAAACTTTTCTTTAATATTCAAGTAACTGCACTTTCTCTCCAGGAGACCCCTAAATTATTATTTTGGACCAGTTATTAATTTCTTTGGAGACTAGATTTAGTACCTTCACTAAAAGATACATAATTAAGGACCGAAAAAAAATCTCATCCCAATACATATACTTTTAGAGACGGGATTATTAACTCGTCCCTAAGTGTTGGTCTTAAATGAAGCTTTTTCTTGTAGTGCGTTTAGTTCTTTGTATTTTCTTGGGAATTAACTTGTAAACTTTAGCAATTTGATTTCCTAATTCCGGTTTATAAAGATTCTTGCTTTGAATTTCAATTGGAGATTAGAGGTTTCTTTTACTCAATATGTAAGTTTATGAATTCTTCTTCTACAGTTATGAATTGTGTTCTTACAAGCATGAGTAACTAAATCCACAACTAGGGTTGTGGGAACCATGAGCAATTAACAACGTATGAATAATAACTAAGTAATTCTTGAATAGTGTTGATGCATGTATTGGTAATCCTTTCGTTTAGAAGTCTTTTTAACGAGTGCACGCGTTAGAACTCGCCTTGTTGCTACTTGCCAGACCAAGGAGGTAGTTAATAAGAAAAGAATTATCAACAGAGATTTAGTGTGATACTATCTAATAGTTTAATGTCAATTGGTGCGAGGGTTAAGACATTGATGTGATGTTTAATCTGAGGTAAAGGTAAGGGTTAGTAAATTATACACACGTAGCCAGACCAAGGTGCGGGGTGAAATTTCCTATTTGGTGGACCAAGCACTTAGGGATACATAACTTACCACTTTGCATGTGATACACTAGGAAAGAATTACTATTATTCGGATTACCACGTTAACAACTTATGGGGAATACATAAACCCTAGTTTCTCTCTCTCATTGATAATAACAAAGTTCAAATCTTTCTCACTTGTTACTTGATAATAATCAGTTATTTGTTTCACAACCCCCCCCCCCTCCCTTTTACTTACTTGTCTCAGAAATAAGTTGACTAAACGAATATAATCGTGAGTTAAGTTTAAGTCTAAATCATATTCCTTGTGGGATCGACCCCAATCTACAAGTTGGGTTCTTTACTTGATAACGATCGCTTATACCTCTTTAGGGAGGTGTAATTTGAGCATATCAAATTTTGGCGCCTCTGCCGGGGAATACGGCTTTTAGATTAAGTTTAACTACATTATTGAACTTTAGTCAATTATTTCCTAATTTTACTTTTATTTTTTTGTTTTTGTTTTCTACAGGTTTCTACTCTAGTGTATGCCAAGTACACGGAGTCGAGGTGAACCATTGACCCCATACGATCCAGATTTAAGCAGAACTTTGAGAAGGATGAATAATCAAGGGGTCCAAGTCAACCCAATCGGTGGGAATCTAGGTGATGGAGTTGAGTTGCAGCCTCCTGGGGTTGTCAATGAGAATGCTCTGGTTTATGGTGATACTCTACTTGGAGATGTATTGAGGGTGCAAAATTTGCCAGAACCAAGGCTGCAAGATAACTACAGGGTCGAGTTTAATATTGTTGAATCTGAAGGACCTATTTTTCTCCCTCCACAAGCTTCGGGGCATACAATCGTGGTGACTAGTAGTTTGATGCAAATGCTTACAACGAGGGGTTTGTTTTCTGGTATGGCTTCGGAAGATCCGCATGGGCACTTGGCCAAGTTGAAGAGTGTGTGTAAGATTTGTGTGCGGCGATTAGAGTTGGATATGAACGTCATAGGGTTGAGAGTCTTCCCTTTATCATTGATCGGTGATGCTGCTGTATGGTTTTCTGAGCTTTCGTACAACTCGATTCATATATAGGACCAATTGCACAAGGTGTTCATGGCCAAGTACTTTCCATTGTCAAAGAAGCTGAACTACAAAGATAAACTCAACAACTTTGTGTCACTACCTTGAGATTCTATAAGTAGTTCGTGGGACAGGTTCACTGCATTCATTAGAAGTGTTCCGAACCACCGCATTGATAATGAGTCACTGAAAGAGTATTTCTACACAGGTCAAGATGACAATGGTAAGGCTATGCTTGATACTATCGCTGGAGGATCATATAGTGATTGCACTTTTAAGAAGATCGCTGAGAAACTGGAGAAGATTTCCTGAAACAATAAAGCATGGAGCACTCCAAGTCTGACACTGGAAGAAGCACATTTGCAGTTCAAGCCACACCTAGTCAATCTGCCGATGACATTCGTGAGAAGATGGCACAGATAAAGACAAAACTTGGGTTGGTATTGAAGCATGTAAGCGGAGGTCCAGAAAAGCTAAATGCAGTGAATTACTTGACTAGGACTCCACCACCACCGAAGGAGGAATGTTACTATGAGGAGGATGCTTACTTGGTGAATGATCAGACGGGGGGTTTCCGAGTCAACGCCCAGGCTTCCAATTCGGATAATTGGCACCAAGGTCAAGGAAACCAAGGTTGGAACTATGGTAACTACAATCAAGAGGGTCAATATGTATGGGATGGGAACTATAATCGCGACAACAACTACAACCGCAACAACTATGGAAACATGAATGATAGAGTTGGGCCTTATGTCGCCCCACAAAATCAGGAATCTGGCAATAGGGAAGATGGGGGTAGTATGTCACAGATTGAGGATATGATGCAGAAGATGATGAAGAGGTTTGATTCGACTGATGAGAATGTGAAGGATATGCAGAATGACTTGTCTTGTATTGGTCAAAAAGTTGATGCCCATACAGTATCGATCAAGCAACTTGAGCAACAGATAAATCAGTCGTCCACTACAGTCAACCCACGTCAGACTGGCACACTTCCTTGCAACACCATCAAGAATCCAAAGAATGATGGGCATTATATGGCAGTCCCTACTCGAGGGGGTAAGCAGACCATTGATCTACCTATTCCGTTTGAGGTTGAAATTGTGGTTGAGAAAAATGATGATGATATTGAGGTTACTAGAGAGTCCAAGAATTCTATAGAGAAGGAAGAGGAGATAACCCAAAAAGTTGTTCCCATGCCTAGACCTCCACCTCCATTCCCACAGAGGTTAGTAAAGAAGAATGAAGAAGGGAAATATCGTAGGTTTATTACTATGTTGAAACAGCTTTCCATCAATGTTCTGTTGATAGAAGCTTTGGAGCAAATGACTGTGTATGCTAAATTCATGAAAGATTTGGTGATGAAGAAGAGGGCCGTGAGCTTTGAAGATGATGATAGGATGCAACATTGTAGTGCTATTGCTACGAGGTCACTTGTTCATAAGAAGGAGAATCCTGGTGCTGTCACTATTCCATGTAACATCGGGTTGTTGCATTTTGCTAAGGCGTTGTGTGATTTGGGTGCTAGAATTAATCTGATGCCATTGTCTAATTACAAAAAGTTGGGTTTAGGGGATCCAGAACCGACTGCGATGCGATTGCTCATGGCCGATAGAACTGTGAAGAGGCCCATTGGTATGCTCCAAGATGTACTTGTGAAAGTGGAGTCTTTTATCTTTCCGGTGGATTTTGTGATACTTGATTGTGAGGTCCCCATCATCCTTGGGAGACCATTTCTTGCAACTGGGCGCGCCTTGGTTGATATGGAGAAATTTTTTTCTTTCTCTGCTCCCCCCAAAAAAAAGCGAGACTGAATTTCTTCCACCTTCCCTGTACGAGTAGTGAAGAAGTATAGATTTAGTTGGTTGTTGACCAACGGAAAGCATGGGGAAGATGAAGTTCCAATTGAATAGTGAAGAGGTAACTTTCAATATCTGTAGGTCCATGAAGCAGGAAAGCGATCTCAAGTTAGTGTCAGTGGTGACTCATATAATGGAGTGAGGTTCTGATGTATCCATTGAAGAGCGGTTGGGTGTTGATGCACTTGCAGCGGTAATGATGAATTTTGAGGGTGATAGTATTGAAGAATATGATGAGTTAGTTGCCGCACTTGATAGGTTCAAATTTCGTTCCAAACCGAAGAGATTGGAGTTAGATATGAAGAATCATGACTCTCCACCCGCAAAACCGTCTGTTGAAAAGGCTCCAAAATTGAAGCTTAAGGCTCTACCATCGCATTTGAGGTATGTATTCTTGGGGAGAGATGGTACTTTACCAGTCATCATTGCTGCCGATTTGAATGTGGAACAAGTTGAGGCTTTGGTTTTTGTGTTGAAGAGGTTCAAGCAAGCTATTGGGTGGACTATTGCAGACATTATTGGGATTCCTCCTGGCATTTGTTCTCATAAAATCCAACTCATGCCGGATCACAAGCCTAGAACTGACCACCAAAGGAGATTAAATCCGCCTAGCAAGAGGTAGTGAAGAAAGAAATCATCAAGTGGTTGGATGCTGGAGTTATTTATCCCATTCCAGATAGTAGTTGGGTTTTTCCTGTTCAGTGTGTGCCCAAGAAAGGTGGGATTATTGTGGTACCTAATGCGAGAAATGAGCTTGTATCGATGCGGCCCGTGACTGGATGGAGAGTAAGCATGGACTATCGGAAATTTAATGCTTGGACAGAAAATGACCACTCCCCTATGTCGTTCATGGATCAAATGTTGGATCGCCTTGCTGGTAAGGGTTGTTATTGTTTTCTTGATGGTTATTCGGGCTACAATCAGATATCTATAGCTCCGGAAGACCAAGAAAAGACCACATTCACTTGCCCTTATGGGACTTTCACCTTCAAATGGATGCAATTTGGGTTGTGCAATGCTCCAACGACCTTCTAGCGTTGCATGATGTCGATATTTTTTGATATGGAGGAGGACACTATTGACGTATTTATGGATAATTTCTCTGTTGTAGGTGACTCATTTGATTGTTGCTTGGATCATTTGGCTGAGGTACTGAAACGGTGTGAAAAGTGCAAGCTTGTGCTCAATTGGGAAACGTGCCACTTCATGATGAAAGAGGGGATCGTTCTGGGTCATCAAATTTCTTAGAAGGGTATTGAAGTTGATAGAGCGAAAGTAGAGGTAATAGAAAAGCTTCCACCACCTATATCTATTAAAGGTGTTAGAAGTTTTCTTGGGCATGCTGTCTTTTATAGGAGGTTTATCAAGGATTTCTCCAAAATTGCACACCCATTGTGCAAATTGCTTGAAAATGAGTGTAAGTTTGATTTTGATGATGCTTGTCTGAGAGCATTTGGAGAGTTGAAGGAAAAGCTAGTTTCCGCACCTATCATTATTTCACCAGATTATGGGTAACCGTTTGAAGTGATGTGTGATGCCAGTGGAGTGGCGCTTGGTGTGGTATTGGGACAGAGGCGAGAGAAGAATCTTCATCCTATTTACTATGCCAACAAACCTCTAAATGTGGCTAAAAAAAACTATACAGTGACTGAACACGAGCTCCTTGCTTTGGTTTTTGCATTTGAGAAATTTCGATCCTACTTGCTTGGTACTAAGGTCATAGTGCATATTAACCATTTTGCATTGAGGTATTTGATGGATAAGAAGGATGCAAAACCGAGGTTGATTAGATGGGTATTGTTGTTGCAAGAGTTCGATTTTAAGGTGAAAGACAGAAAGGGGACAAAAAATCAAGTTGCCGATCATTTGTCCAGATTAGAGGAGGAAGCTATGATCAAGCTAGGAGATGGGGCTGAAATTAATGATGCGTTTCTAGATGAACAAGTATTTGTGGCTTCTCATGATCTTATTCCTTGGTTTACAGACTTTGCTAACTACTTGGCAAGTGATCTGGTTCCATCGGATTTGTCTTTTCAGCAAAGGAAAAAGTTTATGCATGATGTGAAGAAGTTTTTTGGGATGAGCCTTATTTGTTCTGTATTTGTGCTGATGGGATTATTTGTTGCTATGTGCCCGAGGTTAAGATGATGAGTATACTAGAGGCATTTCATTCTTTGCCTATTAGTGGGCATCATAGTGGTATTCAGACTGCGCATAAGATTTTACAATCTGGGTATTACTGGCCTACCATCCACCAAGATGCTCATGATTTCGCCAAGTCTTGTGATCATTGCCAAAGATAACGAGGAATTTCAAAAAGGCAAGAGTTACCTATGAATCCAATTTTGGTGATTGAGTTGTTTGATGTATGGGGCATTGATTTTATGGGCCCATTTGTGAGTTCACATGGGATGAAGTATATTCTTGTTACGGTTGATTATGTGTCAAAATGGGTGGAAGCAATTGCGCTTTCAAATAACGAAGGTAAAAGTGTCACCGCATTCCTGAAAAAGACTATCTTCTCCAGATTTGGTACACCTAAGGAGATTATTAGCGATGGAGGTTCCCACTTCTGTAATAAGTTGTTCAAGGCGTTGCTAGAGAAATATGGAGTCCATCACAATGTAGCCACTCCTTACCATCCACAGTCTAGTGGGAAAGTTGAAGTGTCCAACAATGAGATCAAGCAGATTCTTGCGAAGATTGTGAATGCAAATAGAACCGATTGTTCAAGGAGGATTGATGATGCTCTATGGGCCTATCACACCTCATTCAAGACTCCCATAGGTATGTCCCCCTACCAACTTGTATATGGGAAGTCTTGACATTTGCCGGTAGAGCTAGAGCGTAAGGCAATGTGGGTGCTAAAGAAGTTGAATTTGGATTAGGGCGCCACATCGAATCAAAGAGTGCATGACATGAATGAGCTTGATGAGTTTCATCTAAAAGCTTATGAAAGTTCAACCTTGTAGAAGGAAAATATGAAAATATCATGATCAAAAGATTGAAAAGCGCGAATTTGCTGTGGGTGATCTGGTGCTTCTATTCAATTCAAGGTTGCGCTTATTTCCTGGCAAGCTCAAGTCCAAGTGGACCGGGCCATTCATAGTCCATCAAGTGTTCCCATATGGAGCGATCGAGCTTGAGAACAAGGATGGAACAAGGTTCAAGGTGAACGGGAAAAGGATCAAGGTCTACACGGGGAAAGAAGAGAGTGTGCAAGAAGTGGTTGAGGCCTACTACCTTGATGAAGTCTAAGTAATCAAGCGGCCTGCGTCGTGCCGTGACGTTAAATCAAGCGCTGCTTGGGAGGCAACCCAAGATGTAGAATCTAGCCAACGATAGGTTTTTCGTTTTGATTTGGGAATTTCTTTATTTGTTTGAATTTCTGTAATCCTTTAGATATGTGTTTTATTTTTGTATTAGTGTTGGCTAGATATAACATAGGGTTCATGTCTAAAAAGTGTCAAGAAAATTTAAAAAGAAAGACCTAACGGTTGCTACATGTGCAGGGATGAAAAGCCAAAACTAGATAAAATGGTTGTGCAAAGGTCTACGGACCCCATCGATGGTCCGTGGTTCCATCCACGGACAGTGAATGGCGTCTGTAGACCCCATGTATGTATCCTAAATTTGTCTAAGTGTTAAGTGGCCTATAGACCCAACCCACGGTCCGTAGGTCGATCCATGGACTGTAGATGGGGTTTCATGGGTCTAGATTAGGGTTCCTGAAGACCCGACCCGAACCTCTCTTTAATAAAAACTCTTCAATTCAAATATACCCCCATTGCCCAAACTCCCTCCTAACCATTTCTAACCCCTCCAAATCCCAAAACTCCCTAATAAATCCCCCAAATCACTCTCCTTTCCCATAATTAACTTTTCCTCTCCCAAATTTCCATTCCTCTCTCCCACAATTGATCACATTTTCCCCTTCACAAAAGAGTTCAAGGTCCGGGTTCGGTGTCAAAGGTTCGAAAAAGGTCTAAGGAGTTCATTGCATCACATAATCACCCACTTCCATTACTGTTAAGGGTAAATGACTTCACCCTAACTTTGAATTCACTGTTCATAGTTGTTTTATGAAGTCACGAAGTGGATCAAGCTTGACCTTGGGTGGTCAAATTCTGTGTGTTAATAATGATTTGTATGCTAGAAACACCCTTGGGATGATAGAATGTGATTGTGTTGTCTTTTTAATCAAATAATTAATTGATTATGGTCTAAATGGAAGTTTCGACTTAGGGTTCCTAGTTTGGTATGTTAAAACGAATAGATTACGAGTAATCAAAACCCTATGGATGACAAACTACCATATATTGTGTTGTAATGCATTTTTAGATTTAGGTTGATGGTTTAATTTGTTGAAAAATTAGTTCCAAAATTAGGTTGTCTGATATCTGGCACATACCTTACCTACAAGACCCCACCCACGGACCATAGGTCATTCTATGGACCGTAGGTCGGATCCGTGAGTCTGTGGCACATAAAAATCTCACTAAGTTTGGAACCACGGAGGTGGACTATGGTCCGTCGTTTCATTGACGGACCGTTCTGCACATCCGTGGTTCCCATCAAAGACCCAACTTTTTGGGAACTCCGACCTATTGAGGGGACCTACGGATAGTAGATCCATCCACGGGTGTAACGACTCGGAAAAAGATAGGGTGAATTAGAGCCTAATTGTGAGGGTCAACATAAAGATACGTGTTAGATTCCATAGTTGAAGGACCTTTTGAAGTTGGTTGAGGGTTGCAAGGGCATGTGCCAAGCCAATAGGACAAGGCCTAAGACAAAGGCCAAGGCTGCCAAACTTTGGCCAAGCACTGCCTCATGACCACGGCCACTTTCACGGCCAGTGGCCTTGAACACGGACCATGAAGTGGTCTGTGAAGATCACTTGGGCACTTGGGAGGCAAGGCCTTGAGGCCAAGCTACTGCCCTAAGTCCACGACCACTTTCACAGCCAGTGGTCCTGACCATGGATCGTGAAGTGGTCCTTGAAGATGCCTTAGCATCTTGGGGCTTGGAAAGGTAAAAGGGAGTCACTGCCTAGGGACCACGGGCGCCACCACGGGCCGTGGTCCCCCTTCACGAGTTGTGAAGTTGGGCATGGTCCCTGACGGGGCTATCCAAATTTAGGGGTTTTAAGTAATTTCCCTTTTATTAATTATTAAGTGGGGTTGATTTTAAAAAGGTTTATATCATTAGTATAGATAGTTTTAAGTCTTTAACAAGTCATTTACTCATTATTTCCCCAAATCAAAACAAGAGTTCTTCCTCCCAAAAAAATTCTCTCTCTAGAAGTTCCCAAAGAAGAAGAAGAAGAAGTGGGAGATAGGGTTTGGATTCAAGGAGCTTTCTTCATCAAAGTTCTTGTGAAATCTTAGTAAAGGTATGGTGATCCTTCATCTAGGGTTAGTTTTCACCCTAGAGTCAATTTCAAAGAAGCTTTCAAAGTTCATGAAAAACTAAGGGTTTTACTCAATCTCATGGGTTCTTTCTCCAAACGATTTCAAATGATTTCTAATGTCATATATTGATTGTATTGATGTTTAATTGGTGATTTATAATGAAAATTTTCCATGAACTCATGATTTCTCTCAATTCCTAATTTGTTCCTTTATGAAGTGGGTTTGTTGATTATGAAGGCTTATGATTGAAATACATCTAAATTTCTTTGGGCTATTAAATTGTATAATTATCTATGCCATAATTATGGTAAATTGTTGGTGTGTTGATGCTGTGATATTTATGGACTTGAAGGCAAGTTATGACTAAATGTTCATGTTGTAGTAGAATGTGTTTGCCTTGTTGATCCACTTGAAAGGTGGAGGTGTTTGCTTACTAAGTATATGATTGTGAATTCAATGAGGTTGATGTGATCATGTCTTGAAGGTAATTGTGTTGTTATTGAAAGGCTAATTCTCAATTTGACACTCATGTTTGATGATGATGTAATGTGAAGTGTTGTCTTCTATATATTGTATATCTTGGATTGGTAGGCTTAGGCATCCTTTATTGGGTAATGAATGTGTCTTGACTTGATGAATATGAATCGATAGGCTATGGCATTCCTTTCATATATGAGTGATGAATGTGTCTTGACTTGATGACTATGAATTGATAGGCTTTAGGCATTCTTTTCATAAATGATCTAATGTAATGAAGACTCTAGAATCGATAGGCTAGTGGCATTCCTTTCTCAATGAGTCAATGTATCATGAATCGATAGGCTAGTGGAATTCCTTTCATGAGTATAAGAATGAAATGAGGGGCCATGAATCGATAGGCTAGTGGCATTCTTTTCATGAGGACTCTAGAGTTATCCTTGAATGTACCATGGATCAATAGGCTTATAGCATTCCTTCCTTGGTAATGATATATCATAGGGCGATAGGCTTATGGCATTCCTCCCTAGTACACTAATGTATGGGAATGTAGGCTAAGCACCGAGTGGATATGGTTAGATGGAAACTCTCCCAATGTTAGGTTAGAGTTCCAAGGAACACTTCCTATCCCATAACTATGTGCCCACATAGCATATTAGCCAGCAAATTTCATCTAAGCTAATGATACCATGCTATCTTAGGCAAGTGGAACACCTCTTTATGGTGTGGGGCAATATGACACCGGATTCCATGTCTAACTTGATTGGTCTATCTTGGTTAAATGCTTATTCCCATCACGTGAGATGTGTATTATGGTTTCTTGAGAGGTTCTATGAAGTGTAGGTGGTAGTATGGGATGCCATCTATGCATTGCACTAGTAGGCTTTGATAGGATCGTAGTGAGTTCTCTAACTCTTAATGACTAATGTATGAAAGTCCTCTAAATGAAGCAATTGAAGAATGTTGACTCTTAAATGCCTAATGTGATATGCATACCATACTTGGGTTATATTATGAGTTATTTTCCCTTGTCATGCCTTATGAAATGTTATGTCTCTTTTATATGGGTATGGTGTAAAGGTGAAACGGAATAGATGGTAAGTTCACTTTTGGTGACCTTAATGTGGTGCCTTGGTGTGGATGGTGGTATGGGACGCTATCCATACATTGTACAAGGTATAACATGAGGGTTACTTGAAGTGAATGTCTAAGGTAAAGGTAATGGTTTACATGATGAGATTATCTAAATGTGGTATTATGACTTGTATGATGATTATACTTGTATTGTATGACTCTTATGCTATTGTTCATGATATTTCTAAAAAGTGGCATAATGCATGGTTTCCAACCAAAATGTCCCTTTTAATTTTTTTTTTCATGGTCATCATACTTAGTACTTAATTGTGCTAACCCCATTCTTCCCCTTTTCTTACTAAAGTGTAGGGCTTGGAGATGTTGGTGTTCTATGCTTGAGGAGTAGGTTTCTAAGGTGCTTAAAGATGAAGACTTGGTGAGTCCTCATAGTTTCGAGGACAAACACATTGTGCTCCTTTTTGTCTTTTAGTTTTGTTAAAGCTTTTGTATGGGCTAAGTCCCAATGTTGTATTTAAAGTAATAGATGGTTTGAGACATAATGTACAAAGTCTAGAAAGTCTTCCGCTTGCTTTTTAATGAAAATGTTTTCGTTTGTAAAGGAAGTTTTTAATTCCTCTCTATTTTTCAAGTATCTTATGCAATGAATGAGCTATGAGGCTTGTATAAGACCCCTTCAGAGTTGAGTACGCCATGTTACGACTAAGGAGTGCTCTTGGGTCGTGACAACGGGCCGTAGGTACCCACTGTAGATGGTCCCTGATGCTACTGTACAATTGTTTTTTTAGTTTTTGTTTTGGTTCGCTCTTTGGTCTAAATTTTTTTCAAGTATGTTATTGGTTTATTTTGGTACTAACTAAGCTTCCACAGGTACCATGGCTCCCAAGAAATCTTCGGTTTACGCCGCAAAGGGCAAGTCAAAATATGTGGCACCAACTTTCCGGCTAATCGATGAAGATACTGCTGCGGAGACTGACCCCGCATATGTCCCACCCACTACTAGGATATCCCCAACGGCACCACGCACTACAAGAAATCAGCACTGATAGGTGATTTCCGACGTGGTTACTGCCTACAAGTCTGATGAGGAGGATATACCAATCGGTTTACCGACTAGTTCTGAGTCCGATTCTGATTTTGGCTCTGCATCCGGCTCCAGTTCTAATGGCGCCAACGCCTCATCCTCTGAGGCTAATAGTGCATATGACGTTCCAGTGCATCCGAGCACCGATCCTACAATAGTTCCTGAGGAGCCCAATAGATGGTGAGTGAGTGGTCAGTTCTAGATCTACTGAGACTCTAAAATGCTGAATGAGAAAGAGAAGATGGCATGATTTGTCACCGAGGAGTACCAGGTACTCACATGCAGCTTCCATACTATGCCCGACATCTATGTTCTCTTCCAGAGGCACAAGTGAGAGTGGATGGCCCGTAGCCCAGGGTCCTTCAGTGAGGAGATCATCAAGGAGTTCTACTCTTCCTATGTAGCCACCATCCGAAGTTCCATTGACAGATGGGCCAATCCCGCCTCTTAGCCTTTTCTCACATATACACTAGTACGTAGGTTTGGTGTTGATATATCCGAGACCACCATCCGCAGGTTCCTCTATGGTCCAGGCCACACTCTTACAATCAACACTACCGAATTTGATTATTACTGGGACACCGTTAAGAGCAGGGTATTTCAGAGGAATACCGAACAGAGGGAGACTCTATTGCGCTGGTTAGCTTGTCACCTTGCTAAAGATGGAGAGAGTGCCGAGTGGGTCAGCACCCCGAGCTTGGGTATAAAGAAGGCCATCCTGACATTTGTGGCTAAATTTTTCTGGTTGTTGGTACGAAACTGGGTTTCTCCTACTCAGGATGATAATGTACTCACTTGGGATTGCACAGTCATGGTTGCAGCCTTAGTTGCTGGGTTCGAGATGGATTTTGCTCACATGTTGATTGCGGAGATTCACGAGAGGGCCTTCAAGGCTACCACCACCTATCCCTTCCCATGCCTTATTTTTCAGCTATGCAGGGATGCTAGAGTACCGGTTTGGCATTGTTACAAGCTAGTGCAGGCGACCAAGACTCTGAACATCGGCCTGATTATGGATGAGGACAACGTAGCTGCACCTCACAAAGAGCTGCAGATTGAGGTGCAACCATTGGGAGCGGACTTGGTTGCTGATGTGGAGAAGATGCAGGGTGAGGAACGATTCCCCTCCAGCTACTACTAAGGATGCCCCGATTTCCCTTTCGCCGGCCACCAGTCAGGCCCTAGCTCCTCCAGAGCCACCCCCTTATCAGGGTCTATTGCCGTGCCCTTAGCTCGTGTCCAGAATCTGGAGGCTCGGATGGCTACTCTACTTCAGCTTGTGCAGCCTTGGATGCAGTGTGCAATAGAGAAGTTTGCAACTAGGATTGAGCAGCGGGTGGAGCACATGATGGACCAGAAGGTCCAGACCGTTCATAAGCGCTCGGATGCCTTTGAGTTAAGAGTCCTAAAGAGGTCGGCCCTGACTACTGATATGACCACTCTCCAGAAGGAGATAGAAAGCCTTCGTGCTGATATCACTGGAATTCTTACTCCACCAGAGACTGAGACTGAGCCTGAGTCCGACCCCACGACATCGGTTGATGATATGGTGTTGAGTGCTTTATTCGGAGATGAGATGCCACTGCCTGCTTCTTCCCATCATGCTGGGAAGTGGCCCCGCTCTAGTCGAACTTTTGATGATCTGAGGTTGGGAGAGCTAGTAAGAGGGAGAGCTAGTAAAAGGAAGAGCCAACAGACTGAGGCGTCCCAGAAGGCATCTATAGTTGATGAGGAGTTGCGCCAGTAGCGGGTTAGGGAGATTAGTGTTGGTGCCTCTAACAGCGTCAGCACTACTGATGGTGCGATGTGAGTTGACATGCGCACTACTGATGGTGCGACGAGAGTTGATGTTAGCACTACTGAGGGTGCTGGGATGGTAGATTCGGGCACTACTGATGGTGACACAATTGATGATCCAGCGGGCTCTGGGAAACCACATCCGTCGGCTTATTGATAAATCTTCGGCGCTATGTACTACAAGTTTGCTTCACCCGATCCTTTATTCTTTACCTTTTGTTCATTTGGGACAATCGCACTCTATTTTGTTGGGGATGGGGTAAATGAGTTGTGAGTGATAGGGTGAAGTTTGAGTAACCCAACTCATGACCCTTTCTTGGTGTTTTCTTACATGTGTTCTTTTTCCCTAAGAGACTGTTTTAATTTCTGTTGAACCGGCATGTTTAGGAATGTATTTGTAGGAGTAAGTAGAAAAATGAATGGCATGATGGCATGAAAAGTATGAGAAAAATGATCCCTATCCAAAAATGTTGAATTGTGCTAGATCGGTAGTCTTGATGAGTTGAATGTGTAGGATCTCAATGTGACATGATAAGAACCGATTTGACATTATGACTTAGGCTAAAACTTGAACTGGGTAATCTGATAATCTGATAATGAAACAATGTGCCAAGAGTGTGTGAAAAAAGTTTAATGTTCAGACAATTGTGCCAATCTAGAACTTACCCCGTTGGTCCTGCTAAGATGATCTAGGCAAGAAGTTGGGAAGTGATCATATGACCTTGTTCAAATTAGTCCACTTAAGCCTAAAAAGGATCCAACCAAATGAAATCAATGTTCCATTTGATCCAAATATTTGATCCTAAAATTGACCATTTCTTTTGATTCACCTAACTCACCTTCCCTAAAATAAATGTTTTGGCCCCGGTCCCTCCTTGGACATGTGCACCTTGACCTAGGCCAAAAGCCTAAGTTGAGGGTGGCTAATGCAAAAAGTGACCTCAATCTTGGCCCTGGTCTGACATCGGATATTGTGCACCTCAACTAATGGAAAATCCATAAGTTGAGGGTGGCTATGAAAACCAAAAAAAAAAAGGGTATGAAAAGAGTTTGGTGTTGAAAAGAGAAAAAGAAAAGAGAGAAGAGGATATGACTGTGTGTAAAAGTAAAAAAAAGACGATAAATAAAAGTGCTGAAAAATAACAAAAAATAAAGTGAAAGAAAAAGAAGAAAGTAAAAAATAAGAGCCACAAAGTGAAAAGTCACATCCATATTCAAAGGAGTCAAGGGAAAGAAAGTAAAATGCAGGGATGTCAAAAATAGATTGAGAAAAGAGGTAAAAAGCCAATGTAATGTCAAGGAGGGCATAAAGTCACTAAAAAGTACCCAAATGTACCACACCTGACCCTGAGCCTACGTTACAAGATAAGAAAGTCCTATAGTGATCCTAGCAACTAGTTTGGAGAGTCTAAGCAGTGAAAATAAGGGCAAGCCTATAGTATTGAGCACTAACTGTACTTGAAATCACTTCTAAGCGTGAGTGTTGAATGAATCCTAAAACTCTAAATTCATATCTTCTGTGTGAAAAGGATTAGGTTTGAAGTGAGGGCACTAGTTACATTGTCGGAGAGTTGGTACCTTGGTGATTGTGAAAAAGTGTATGTTGTGTGTCTATTGGTCGATCTTTGTCATATCTTGATACGCACGAGTTAGATTGTTAAATCTAATAGAAAAGATTTGCACTAGAAAAGGGAGTCTGGATAGAAAGCCATGTGATTGGTTGAGTTTGAATGTCTGCTTCTACACAAGTGTCGTTTAGAGTCTTAGTGCGTCGCTTGAGGACAAATAACGAATTTAAGTTGAGGGTACTGATATACCGTGAGTTTACGGTATTTTTAATACATTTCACTTAAGAGTTGTGTGTGTCTAGGGCCATTTTGTATTAGAACTAATGTTTACTATGCTAAATTTGTAGGAAATAGGCTTGGATGAGGTTGAGAGAGATATAACTGAAATTCAGCAGAAGTTGCCACCCACGGAAGTGACTTATGGACCGTAGGTCCAGTCACGGTCCATTAGTGGGTAGGCATGGATTGCTCATCAGGGATGTCTGACTAAGTGTGGAACTACAGAGGCGAGTGACGGACCGTAGGTCGACCCACGGGCCATCCTGCACGTCCGTCAATGATCACTTAGAGTTGAAGTTCTAGTACCTGATGAAAAGTTCTAAGTGTGGACCCACGAAAGAGGACCCGTGGATCGTGGATCGTGGATCGACCCACGGTCCGTACTACATGTTTGTCGATTGCAACTGAGAGTTGAAGGTTCCAAACTTCTGAGAAATTGTCTAAGTCTTGAGCGACAGAAGGGACCTACGGACCGTAGATCAGTATCATCGATTGAAGCCGTGTCCAGCAAAGTTTATTTCCTTATTTCGTTTCCATTTTGTTTAGGACATGTTTTTCTAAAAATAGGGCATGTAAACCTCATTTTTGGGGGTTAGACATTGTGGTATACTTTTAGGTTTTGGTATTTTCTTGGGAATGAACTTGCAAACTTTAGCAATTTGATTTCCTAATTCCTGTTTATAAAGATTCTTGCTTTGAATTTCTATTGGAGATTACGGGTTTCTTCTACTCAATACGTAAGTTCATGAATTCTTCTTCTACAATTATGAATTGTGTTCTTACAAGCATGAGTAACTAAATCCACAACTAGGATTGTAGGAACCATGAACAATTAACAACATATGAATAATAACTAAGTAATTATTGAATATGTTGATGCATGTATTGGTAATTCTTTCACTTAGAAGTCTTTTTAACGAGTGCATGTGTTTGAACTAGCCTTGTTGCTACTTGCCGGACCAAGGAGGTAGTTAATAAGAAAAAAATTATCAACATAGATTTAGTGTGATACTATCTAATAGTCTAATGTCAATTGGTGCGAGGGTGAAAACTAAGCCATACATTGATGTGATGTCTAATCTGAGGTAAAGGTAAGGGTTAGTAAATTATACACACGTAGCTGGACTAAGGTGCGGGGTGAAATTTCCAATTTGGCGGACCAAACACTTAGGGATACATAACTTACCACTTTACATGTGATACACTAGGAAAGGATTACTATTATTAGGATTACCGCATTAAGAGCTTATGGGGAATACATACACCCTAGTTTCTCTCTCTCACTTATAACAACAAAGTTCGAATCTTGCTCACTTGTTACTTGATAATAATCAATTATTTGTGTCACAAAAACCTCCTTTTTACTTACTTGTCTCAGAAATAAGTTCACTAAACGAATATAATCGTGAGTTAAGTTTAAGTCTAAACCATATTCCTCGTGGGATCGACCCCAACCTACAAGTGGGTTCTTTAGTTGTTAACGATCGCTTATACTTCTTTAGGCAGGTGTTATTTGAGCATATCAACTGATACCAAAGTTCAGTTCTATAGATGGAGTTACAATGGAAAGAGTAGCCCCTGGATCTAACAAAGCATAAACATCTAAGTGAAAGACTTGTAACATACCAGTGACCACATCAGGAGAATCTTCCTGATCCTGGCGAGCCTAAAGAGCATACAACCTGTTCTGATGCTAACCGCCACCTGTACCAGATGAAGCACCCTATTGAGTTGGGCGACCTACTGGTGCTGCTGGAGCTGTAGACTGAGCCCTACTAGTGCTACCTCCCTATCCCTGTTTAGAAGAAGGGCAATACCTCAACCTATGGCCAAACTGACCACATCTAAAGCACCCTTGTTTCCCTGCAAGACACTCGCCCAGATGGTTCTTATCACACTTTGGACAAGTTGGGTAGGTTCTGGTACCTGAAACACTTACTTGAGACTTAGAGCCTTATGCCCTACATTTCTGTTCGTATCAAAACCTGGAGGATGGAGCACAAGTTGATGAAGGTGCTGGGGCTGAAGATTTCTGTTGAAACTGTGAGCAATTTTCACCACCCGATTTCTGCTGAGAGTAATCATAGTAGCCTGTCCTAGCTTTTTTGTTGTCCTTGGCCTGTTCCTTAAGCTCGTCTCCCTCAACCTGCTGAGCATGAGTCATAAGCCTAGAGATATTGATATCATCTAGCAACATAACATTCCTGGACTCTGTCTTCACTAAGTTGGACACACCAAACATAAACTTAGACATTTGTGCCCTCGAATCAGTGACCATATGCGGAGCATCCCTGGAGAGTTGGGTGAACCTAAGTCTGTACTCTTGGACTGACATTGTACCTTGCCTCAAATTCATGAATTCCTGAGCTTTAGTCTCTCTCAACTCTCTTAGAAAGAATCTATCCAGAAAAGCTCCAGTAAAGCATTCCCAAGTCACATGACGTCCATTCTCACCCCTGTTTTCTTTCCAATGTGTGAACCATATGTGAGCTACATCCTTGAGCTGGTAGCACACCAATTATACCCTATCATTTCCAGTCACTTGCATCACTCCAAAAATTTTCTTGACCTCATCAATGAAGTTCTAGGGATTTTCTCAACCTTGCGACCCTAGAAACTCAGGTGGATTCATTCTAACAAATTCACAAACCCTAGCCACCACTAATACACCACTAGAATTTGCAGGAACTAGGACATGCTGATTGTTCTGGTTGGTCACACTTTGAGCCAAAAGCTGAATCACATTCCAAAACTCTGCATTCGAAACTTCCTGATATGGGACTGGAGGAGCTGCATTAGCATTGCGGGCATTCACATTCCTTGCGTAAGCTCTACGAGGAGGCATGAACTGAAATGCATAACGACGAGTTAGAAGGTAGATCATACCCACTCACGATAAGAATATCAAGAAAGTGAAGTTTTCCTAAAACACATCATAGCCTCCCTCTCATTAGATGTGGTGCACTTCACACCCATGAAAATGAATCTACTTAGTGCGGCTTTTCAAACATCCTAGGACACTTAAACCTAATGCTCTGATACCAAGTTTGTCACTCCCCGAGGCTACCCCCTAGACGTAAACACGAGACCTAGGATCACGAGTTACCCCAAGCTAACCCTGAGCTGGCATATCATAAGCATACTAAAATATTACTGAATATAGAGATACTATGCGGAAGCTTAAAACCATAATTAACTGAAAGTGGGGAATACCCAATACTAATCTAAATTTAAAAAAACTATGAGTTTAATAACAACTGAAAGATCAAACCTAAGGCTAAAGCTGAATCTGTGTATGTCTGAAATAAAGCCTCTAACTAACTAGAGTTGCTGGGACATGCCCCAGCTAACTTATAGCAAAACTGAAATTGAAAGAATGAAAATAGAAAGATAACATATCAATCATCCTCGAAGAATGATGACTCACCACTGATGATGCTGAACTCGAGATCGGGAACTGATCTATGCGTGACCAGAATGCTGAAGACCTAAACCTACATCACGAGAAAATGTAGCACAGAGTATACGTCAGTACTTGAAAGGTATTGAGCATGCATGATAGGATAAAACTGAAAAATATATATACATATCTGAATAAAGCATACTGATAAGTGATATAATCTGAACATGATAGAAGTATTGAAATATACTGAAATGGACTTAACTGAATGCAATGACCAAGTATATAACATGCTGAAACTGAATACTGGAGTGTAACTAGGGACCTGGTCAAATGCACTAGAATTTGATTGTGGGAGCTACTAATAACCGACGTAAAACCATATGAGCTAATTGTTGAGTCCGATGTATACGCCCTATCAAGAGGACCCAATATACCTTTCCAAGGGTATAAAGGCATGACTGGTATGATCACTAAATATAATGCCCACTGAAGGGACTTACATATGGGGGCACGTAGTTCTGGGACTATGAAGGTGACTGACCCTAGTCCAACTCGGTATTAAGCCTACTCCCAACTGATTATGTAAGTAACACATTATAACTAAATTCTGTAATACTAAATAACTCAAATATATTGACATGCTAACTGAAAATGCAACATTAATATACTGATAATGAAACATTCTTAACTAGGGCATGTATAACTGAATAAACTGACCTAGCAAATGTAATTCATGAACTAAACGAATCTACACAACTAGGGTTCTGAATTTTATGCAAGGATTGAGCAACATAGTTACGAAAACACGATAATCTGATTTGGATTAGTCTAACAACTAAATCACAACATAAATTTGAAATACTAGAAACCCTAAGTCTAAATATAATGAAGGGAATATAGAATCTGACTAAATTCTAGGGACCTAATGGGTGAAAGAAACCCACTAATGAAATCCCACATACCTGGTGACGAAATTCACGAAAAAATCTTTCGATTTTGGGGCTGGAACTGAAGAAAACTTGCTGCATTCTCAGAGAGGGATTGGTCGATTTTTCTTTTCATTCAACTTGGATGAATTTTGGAAAATTAGTTGACTAGGGTAAGTTCTAATTAAGTTACTAGGCTAAAACTGACAAAAACTACGTAGTTTAGGTGTCCAACGCATAGGGAAAAGACCAAACGACCCCTGACTTAAAAGTTGTCGGGGGGTCACCAACGGACCATACCGATGGACCATGGATGGACCCATGGTTTGTTCTGGTCGGCCGTCGTTTGTGACTGGGAGTTGAAGACTGGGGGTTCGAACCACAGACCTTGCTCCCACCTAAGGTACGTGGGTCCTGCCCTTGGTTTGAGCCTTGATGGATTTTTCTTGGGGTTCTGGAATGGGGTTGCATGTGGCCAATCCACGAACCCCACCTACGGTCCGTAGGTGGCAACATGGTTGCCACCGCAACTTCTGAAAATCTACTGTTTGGTCTGTTTTCGGATAAGAGGTGTTACAATATTAGTTATACATTAGTTAACATTTTGTAGCAGATAAGGATAGTAATATCAAAACTAATACATGCATTATTTTCTCTACTACATCATATCAAACGACCCCTTTGGAATCATAGGTGATGGTGAGACAGTCAACTATGAGGGCATCACATTATATGTATCAACTACGTGATCTAGAGAAGCTAAAACTTAGTTATGTATCACATAGCCATCAAATAAGAAACATGAAAACTTACCTAATTATGCAAAAGTAAAGCATGGAGTATTAATGTGAACTGATTTATTGCACCCCAAAAAAATTATAATATATTTGAAGGCTATTGAAAAGCTCTATGTGTGCTAACTACACCAATTTAAATACTATCAAGCATTAACGATATTATGCAGATATGATAAGAAGTTTATGAGATATATCAAAATATTATTTAGGGCTAAAGAGAGACCAAGCATAGTTGAGTTTTTTTTTATTTATTAAAAATACACTATATACTTCAATTTTTTTTTAAAAAAATTACACAAGATCTGCCTTCAAATGAGTGTCACTCTTAAAATATGAAGAACTATGCTATGAATTACATATTTGGTGGAATTTCTTTGAATATGATTTTCAATAGTCAAATTGTTTGTCATTTATACATTCTCATAGGGAGTTTATGACATTTTTATTAGGATAACAAAGAAACTACGTAGATATGTGAGTCACATGGCAGGGAAAAGTATGCAATCAATTTGACCACAAAATGGTCAAAGAATCTAAGGCAGAGAAGAAGAGACACATTTTAATGACGTTTTAGATTGTAGAGATCAAGAGGAGAATATCATTCTTAAATAAACTTGAAGGTAAGTGTTTACACATTTAATGCTAGAATTTAATATATGTATATGAATCAAAATTCATTAAAATTTATCAATACTTCAAAATTCCTACAATGATAATGCTAGGTCCGCTAATTATATATTTTTACTACAATATATTTAATGCTAGGTCTACTTTTCCTATTAGCCTCATAATTATATTTTTTACTACAATCATTGACACCTCTTAATTACAATCCTAGGTCTGCTAGTGATCATGATGAGACCTAATATAAACCCCCAGTAGGCAAGTCAAAACCCATAGCGAATGATAATACATAACTAGAAAGAAATAAGTGGAAGCATAAATAGAGATACACAATAGGACTCATAGCATAAATATGCAAAATACGATATAAAAATATACAAAACTGGCCCAAAAATGACCAAGAAAGACAAAACTATATACAAGAACAAATCCGGACCTGGTGTCACTAGTACAAGAGCATCTACATACAAAAATTATTATATACACCATAATTATATTGTCTAATCAAGACAATACAAAACAACAAGTCTCCAGACACCAAGTGCTCACTACAATCCAACTCTGCAACGAATACGAGAAATCCAATGCTCAATGAGGAAGGCTTGTACTAGGATCTGCATCAGAAAAAGATACAAAAGTGTAGTATGAGTACCAAAGTAAGGGTTACTCAGTAGGCATCATAGGCCGAACGAGTTCAGAAAGATCATATATATAATACGAAGTATGATAATGCTAACACTACGGTTCTAACGATATTAAATGAGTAGTAACCAACCACAAAGAATATAAAAATGAATACTAATAAAAGGCAGGTAGCACCCAACTACACAACAATCACAACCACGTAGAAAAAAAAAGATAAAGCAATGCAAGGTGACCAATACATAAAGTAGAAGCTCAGTAGAAACCTTGAGCCACCCGAAATGATACCTCAGACTTGTCAACACATAGTATGCAAGAGAAATGTAACCAAAAATTTAATCTACGGGCCGCCCCGAAGTACCTCATCGAGCTTATCTGTAAAAGTAGATTTAGTTTTAATCCAAATACTTTATTAAATCAAGTATTTGCCTCAAACTTAGGCCTCAGAAATGAAATCAATATGTTTTAAAGTATTCATCATTTTAAGATATAAAAATCCCCAAGAATGGTGCATTTCCTCAAAATTCCAATTTCTCTCAAGTAAAAACAATAATTCACTCTCTCGGAGCTCTACAAGTAAAAAATCTTAGTAAAATCATCTAAACACCTCAAATACAAATTTTCCTTGGTTTTCGAAATATAAACACGCTTATTAAAGATAACATACCAAACACAATGAACTCAAACAAAAAACAATCACATCACACAACAATCCGGGTAATACTGTCATAGTACAAACGTACTAACCTAGGACTCCATCAATCCAAGTCTAAGGCCTCAAGCCTAAAAATACAATAACAAAGCAACAAAATCTAGAAAATAACTAAAAAGGAACCCAATCACCTAATCAAACTCAACCGGTATAATTTTAATTTTTATGCCACCTAAAATAATTCTAAGGTAAGGATTCTATAACCACAATCAAGCTAAGGAATCAACCTAAAAACTAAGGGTTATTGACTAATGATAAGATAAATAACCAAAATGGCCAAACATGTAATCTAAGGATCATGCAAACCTAAAGTCTTATCCATATGTAACACCTCAGAAGTTCCTAAGACCTTATTAGACCTTGGAAATCAGAAGAATTGAAATATGGCAGAAAATGGTTTTCACAGAACCTTTCTATGGACCGTGAAAGGAACCACGGACCCTGAAGTCATTTGTCAAACGAAGCTTAGAATTTGGAGTGGAGGATAGTTTCAAAGATGGGTTTACGGATTGTGAAAGCTTACACAGGTCGTGCACTGATCCGTGAATCCATCCCTCACAACTTAGAAAATATTTTCTTTCATGGATGCTTGTATGGTCCATGGAAATTTTACAGATGGTGGACAAGTCTCTTGAAGCTGACATCCAGGAACCTAGATCTCATTCTGTTCACGAGCATCTTTACAAACTGTGAAGGGCTTTCGTGAATAGGCCCACCAGTTTTAAGTTGGGGTCAGTTGAGTTTTTTCCTACTCTTTTAATTCCTATACTAAGTCATTTTGACCTATTCTAAGTGGGTATGACTGAATCACCATAACCTCCATATTCATTCTCATTCTCTAAAATCAATTTTTTTTCTCTCTCAAGTCTTCTCGCTCAAGCAAGTTAGTGTTCCAAGATTCAAGCCTCCATTAAAATATCAAAGCTAGGGTTCCAATCAAGGTATGTGGGAACTTCCTCAATGGGTATTTCTTCACCCATTGAGTCTCAAAGAAACCTCAATTTCTCAAATTATAATATATCCAAAATTAGGATTCATATGATGTTCATGGGTTCTTATTAAATTTTAGTTTTTTTTTCATGATTGATTTTAATTGCATAATTTTGATTGTAAATTTCATATTTTCAATGATATTTTCACAAAGCAATTAGCGAGTAAGTATTTTCATGATCCAAATTATGTTATTTTCATATATATGTCTCAGAGTGTAATATTTTCATGATTTTTGATGCTTTCAAATAAAGTATATTTCAATATTTATCATCATTTAGATGTTTTCGATCAATGTATCTTTCATATTATATTCAGTTATCATGAATTAGGAGCTACTCAGTATGTTATTAGATCACCATTGTGATTCAGTAGTACAAATTATTACTATTTCTAGATTTATGCATATTTCCGTTGGGAGTGTACTTAGCATCAAGTAGACTTTTAGAATAAAGGTTTCCATTTAGCATATGTGGACCTCTAGTAGCAATCCATCTATCCCAAAATTACGTGTTACCATAGGATTTGTTTTAATTAGATATTAGCTAGTAAATCTACCTTAGCTCATATATCATGGTCCTTACCTTGGCAAGTAGGACACACTCTTTTCGATGTGGGAGCATACACTAAACTCCATGTTGTAGCTCACATGGTCTATGTCGGTTAATGGTATCTCCCGCAATATAATTTGATTTTTAGTTATTGTATGACCTTGTACTATGTATTTCAGATCAGATCATCAATTTTCATGATATATTTACTTGGTAATTGCATCAACATGTTTTTTACAGACTTGCCATGTTCAGACCTCATGTTTTATATATTTCTCTATACTATATATATTCCATGTACTGACTGCATACTTTTCTGCCTATATTGTTTGATAATATATGTTCTGATGCTCATCATCAAACCCGTGGTTAGTACAAATCCAGTCAACTCTGCACTATAATTAGTGAGTCCTCATGGTTCGAGGACGTCCCTTATGTTTTCTTTTAGTCATAACTTCCAGTTTTCATGTATGTTTGAGTTAGCTAGGGGTTTATCCTAACAATTCGTATTAGAAGAGACTTTTAGATAGACAATTAGATTTCCACGTTGTCTTTATATGATTTTTCTTATATGAGATGATAGCCTATTTTGACTTTTTTCAACATTTTGTATTTTAAATCTTATTGTGCTATTCTTAGTTTCATGCCACAAGATTGGCTTGGGGTCACTTGTGACTCTAAGCATAGTGTCATATTTAGGGGGTAGTCTTGGTGTGTGATAAACTTGTTATTAGAGCATCAGGGTCAAGTATCTTAGGGTGTCTGAAAGACACGTTAAGTAGAGTCTTGTTCATGAGTGTGAATCATGCCACATTTATGAATTAAAGGCTATGAAATAGTTTTAAAATTACTTCACTTCTTTCATATCTTAGTCGTGTGATAGAGTGAAACTCTATAATGTTTCTTTCTAACTCATTATTTGTACGGTTTCAATATCATGCCTCATAGAAAAAGTTATATCAGAAGGAATCAGAGTGAGGAGCAATGAGCACCTCCGGCCTTAGTTGACCCTTTGGCTGAATAGGTCACTCATGCTGAGTTCAAGGCTGCTTTCCAAGTGTTAGCCCAAACTATGATTACTCAAGCTGACTGATAGGTTGTAGCACTTGTGAACCCAAATGTGGGTACGACTGCAACTAGACTTTAAGATTTCACTCACATGAAACCTTTAGTGTTTCATGGTTCTAAGGTGGATGAGGATCCACAAGAGTTCATTGAGGGTATTAAGAATATCACCTATATTATGAGTGTCACTCTTGTCGAAAGTTTATATTTGGTCATTTATCAATTGAACGGAGTTACTCAGATTTGGTACACGTAGTGGAAAGAGGAAAAGATGTTGATGCAAGCCCATTGGATTGAGACACTATAACACCTTGAAAATTGAAAAGGAAAGGACTTCATTTTGGCAATTGGTCCAGTGCTACAAGACCCATCTACTATTCATAGAAGACTCTACAGGTCGTAGATGACATCCATAGGAACTAAGCTGAGCTTAAGGAAACTTCAAGTCCTAGTAAGTTGAGCTACGATTGAACATGATGAGTCATAGGATGGACTACAGGCAATAGGAAGTGCCTATGGAGTAAATCCAAACTTACGGAAATTTTGGGCTTAAAATTGAGGTTTACAGATGGGGTCTATAGATTGTAGAAAGGTGATGTGCCGTGAAATCTATCACGCCCCGAGGCAACCCCCTTGATGTAAACATGAGACCTAGGATCATGAGTGACCCCAAGTTAACCCTGAGCTGGCATATCATAAGTATACTAAAAAATTACTGAATAAATATACTATGCGGAAGCTTAAAACCATAATTAACAAAAAGTGGGGAAAACCCAATACTGATCTGAACATATAAAAGACTATGAGTTTAATAACAACTGGAGGATCAAACTGAATCTCGTACTATGTCTGAAAAAGCTTTCTAACTGAGTAAAGTTGCTGGGACATTCCCCCAGCTAACTCTAGCAAAACTGAAAACATAATAAAAAGACTAAAGTGTAAAGCATGTCTATTTTCCTCGAAGTATGAGGACTCACAACTGATGTTGTTGAACCAAAGATCGAGAACCGATCTATGCATGATCTGGATGTTGAGTACCTGAATCTACATCATGAAAGGATGTAGCGCAGAGTATGTGTCAGTACTTGGAATGTACTGAGCATACATGATATAGAGTATAGCTGAATAAACTACATAACTGAACAAAGCATGCTGAGCAATAACATAATATGAACTGAATGTAAATGCTGAATTATACCGAAGGTTGAGCTAAATGCAATGACTAAGAACTAATCCTGAAAATGACATATAAGGCTGAATGCTGAAATATAACTAAAGACCTGGTCAAATGCAGTGAAGGCTGATTGTGGGAGCTACTATTAACCGACATAAAATCACGTGAGCTAAACGTAGAGTCTGATATATACACCTCATCTAGAGGACCCAATATACCTTGCCAGGGGTATAAAGGCATGAATGTTCGATGTATACGCCCCATCGATAGGACCCAATATACCTTGCCAGGGGTATAAAAGCATGAATGGTGTGATCACTTAAGCTGATCCCCAACAGAGGACTGATAAACCTACGGGGGCATGTAGTTCTGGGACTATGAGCGTACGCTGAACCCTAGTTAAACTCGGTCTAAGTGTACTCCCAACTAGAATGTGTATTACAGAACAAAACTGAAATACTATATAGCTCAATGTTCTTACATGAAAATCTGAGAATGTAACATTTAAATACTGACAATGAAACATTCTTAACTGGAGCGTGTATATTTGGTTAAACTGAACCTAACAAGCGTAATTCATGAACTAAAAGAATCTACACAACTAGGGTTCTGAGTTTCATGCAAGGAACTAAGCAACAATGTTACGAAAACATAATAATCTGATTAGGAATACTTTAACAGCTAAATTGCAACAATTTTCTAAAGTTTTAGAAACCCTAGGTCTAAACAAGATAAAGGGAATCAATAATTTGACTGAATTTTAGGGACCTAGTGTATGAAAGGAATCCACCAGTGAAATCCCACATACCTGGTGACAAAATTCACGGAGAAATCTTTCAATTTCTGGGTTGGAACTGAAGAAAACCAGTTGCATATTCTTGAGAAAGCTATCACATCTTTTCTCTTCTTTTCATTCTAAGCTTGGTGAATTTTGGAGAATGAGGGTTCTGAATAAGTATGACTAAGTTATTAGGCTTAGTCCAAGTAAAATGATGTAGTTTAGGTATCAAACAATGTAGTTTAAGTTCCCAATGCATAGGTGAAAGGACCAAAATGAACCTGACTTAAATCTGATGAAGCGCATCCACGGAAGGAATGATGGTCCGTCGTTTGGACTACCAACCGTCGTTTGGGTTCGTCATTCATGATATTCCCGAAGGACTTCACTAAAATGAGAACTTACTCGGAGATGAGATTTTAGCAAACTCAGTGGCGTTGGAAAGAGGATTCAATTATCTTTCATTTGATAGGTCATGAACCACCTAATTCATTTTGTGCTAAAAGATATGACCGTTTGAAGTTGACCCAACAACCAATTCCCTTCAATTGGCTACTGACCCTCACCTACAGTCCTATCTACGGTCCATAGGTCGAACCACAGATTGTCCTGGTCGACTGTGGGTGGGGTTAGATACCATAAACATTTGGTACCCAATGACGAACCCCACCTACGGACCGTGTGTCATACCATGAACTGTCGATGGCTTCCATGGTTCTTGCACCAGGTCCTGGAAAGCTGCATTTTTTCCTATTTTCTCAAATCTGAGGTGTTTCAAAATTGTCGCACATTTGATGCTCAAATCTAAGCATCAATGCTAGAACTCGAGTGTATTTATGTGGATATGATGTGTTTGGTAATGTTTGTATAGGTAAACCACTTGGTCGCGAAAGATAGAAAGAAAAGAAAGAAAGTAGTTCTAAACCAAGCACCACGGAGCCTAAGACGGGCCGTGGTCACTTGGATGAGCTATCTAGTAGCTCGTAGAGTGCAATAATAAAGGAGGTGAAACCTGCACAATTGCCAAGTAAAGACCATGGAGGTCCAGACGGGGCGTGGTCTCCTTAACGGACCGTCCTGCAGCCCGTGACGATGAACCAGTGATGAGGCCTTGAGGAACTACATCTGCATTGAAGACCACATGACCCTAGACGAGCCGTAGTGATGTCAACGAGCCATCTCATTGCCCGTGAATGATACTAGGAAAGAAAGTCCCACAATGTCTAAGTGTGGGACCACAAACGTCTTTACGAGCCGTCTGTCTCTTAATGGGCCATTGTGACTCCCGTGAAGTTCCCCGACAAATCAGTCCTACTTAGATTAGGACTCATTTTGAATAGACTATTTGAATTAATTAGGTTTAATTTTTGAAATATCTTGTCATTGTGTGAACGATAGACTACTTTCCATATTTTTTTAACCTTGGTTTTTGTTGATTAACTTCAGATCAAGACTTGAAATATTTGATTTCTTGTTTGAATATCAAGATTTCATTGAATTTGCAATTTTTGTAAGTGATTTATTTTAATGTATTTAACATCTATTATTATTATTATTATCATTTATTTTGTCGAAATCATGAGTGGCTAAATACCACAACTAGGGTTGTGGGAACAATGACGATAATCTAAGTGTGGATTCATAGAACAAGTAGAGTGTGATTGTTAGTTGCAAAATCTAATTCATGTCTTTCATTATTTGTTCTTTCTAATGAGTGCATGCATTAGAAGTTGCCTGTATCTACCACTTGTTTGAGAGAAAAATGGTAGTTAGGAAAAAGCAGAATTAATTAATTGCTTTGGAGTAAAAATTCAAGTTTGAGAGAAGAGAATATTACACCAAACATGCGAGGGTAAAACTTGACAACACTCAAAGACCGAGAGGAATAGTGTGAAAGTTATCTAATAAGACTGATAAGTGTTATATAAACCTAACTCTCTGATAATTTGCAACGAAACAGTTAAATATGAACTTGTTAACAATTCAATACTAACTGATAAAGTCACGTGGAACACAATCCTGGTTTTATTCACCAACTATCGTAGCCTTGAAGTTAAGATCATGTTCTTAGTATTAACTTGAATGTCACATCTCAACCCCATTTTATATTTCGTAATTGTTTTCCATAGGAAATAGTAACAACAACTGAATAAAAGCGTCAGTAAAATCTATTTCTGTAAGTAAATTCTCTGTAGGATCGACCTCAACTTCAGTTGAGTTCTATAAATGGACATCGAATGCTTATACTTCTTAAGTGAAGTATAAGTTTGGACGTATCAAATTTTGGCGCCGCTGTCGGGAAATTTCAATCTAGAAATATTTTATTAGCAATTATTCTAATTGTAGTTCTATTTCCTAATTCTACGTCTTGTTGTTTGTCTTTGACAGGTAAGTTACATAGTGCATGCCAAATACTAGAGTTAAGGGAGCTCCATTGATTCCTTACGATCCAGAACCCAGCAAGACTATCCAGAAGATAGTTAACACACAAGAACTTGAGTCTCAGAGGCAGAGTCTAGGACTAGAGGCTGAGACCACTACTAGATGTGCTCAACGAAACGCTGTAAATGACCCGCCTAGGGTGGTGGAGGAACATGAAGCAGTGGATGAGATAACTCCTCCCCACAAATAACCATTAGCTCCAAGGGGTCGAGCATAACAACCAACTCATAGGGTGTTCGAAGAGGATGACTTAGACTTGGATGGGACTGGAGCCACCAGAGCAATTGTGCTACCAACATTACCTCCATGTGTGAAATTTACAATTACAGTACCATGATTCAGCTGCTGAACTTGAAGGGAATATTTAGAGGAGCAGCCGGTGATGATTCTAACCAATACTTGATGAACTTCGTAGTAATATGCAAATCGCAGGAAATCCCTAGGGTTAGTCAAACTGATATGAGGCTAAGGCTATTTTGGTTATCTCTAACTGGGGAGGCGACAAATTGGTTGAATGAACTGCCATATGATTCAATCAGAACTTGGACCGAATTGAAGGAAGCTTTCTTGGAACGGTTCTTTCCAAAATCGAAAGAACAATGGATAAAGGATGAGATAAGTACACACAAGCAACAACCAGGGGAAGTAATGCATGATGCTTGGTGGAGATTAAGCCAAAAGCTAAAAAAGTGTCCAAACCATGGCATGAGAAAGCCATTCCCAAAAATTATATTGATAATGGATGAAGTCTCGAAGAACAATAGAACATGGCACACCAGAGATGCTGAGGTCAAGGACCTTGGATTCACATTTGAGCTTTCAGCTGAGCGTGAAGAAGAAAGGGACCAAGACATGGCTCACATGAGGACTCAGATGGATATGCTCACAAAACAAATCATGGACGGTCCAGAGAAGGTAAATGTTGTAGGTGCGTCACATAGGTATGAAAATCAAGATATTGACCTAGATGAGGAGGCCAAATACTTGAGTAATTGGAGGGGGGCGGGTTTAAGGAATTTTGACTCGGGAAACCAAGGATATAATTTTGGAAATCAATGTTGGAGCTACTAAAGAAAGGGGAAATATGAAATATCGGGAAACCAAGAACAAGGCAACTGGTAGAACAGAGATGGATACAAAAATGACCGTAGTGGTGTATATATGCCTCCAGTCGAGTAGGTGGTAATTCCAGCGGGTCCAAAATAGTGGATATGTTAGCTAAGATGCTACAAAAGGTTGAATCAACTAATGCAGGTCTAAAAGAGATGAAAAGTGATTTCTCCGGTATGAGTCAGTTGGTGGATTCTCACACAACATCAATCAAGCAGTTGGAGCAACAGTTGGGGCAATTGTCAGCATCGCTAAACCTAAGAAAGAATGGTTCACTACCTAGTGATACTATTTTAAACCCCAAGAAGGATGTGCATTGCATGGCAATTACCACTAGAAGTGGTAACATCTTGAATGAATCAAAACCTGCAGGTATTGAGCAGGAACAGAGCATAGGGATATATGAGGAAGCAGAGGCTGAGACTAAAAATAAAAGTGATACAGTGGTGGTTAAACCAACAGAGAAGCCAACTAAGGTAAAAGAAACAGAAGCAAAGGCAACTATGCCTTTACAACAGATACCAAGACCACCTCCTCCATTTCCTTAAAGACTCAAGAAGAAAGCTGAAGATGGGAAGTTTGCAAAGTTTATAACCATGCTGAGGAAATTATCAATGAACATCCCGTTGGTAGAAGCTTAGGAGCGGATGCCAGGATATGCAAAGTTCATGAAGGACTTACTCACAAAGAAGAGAGCTGTAAATTTTGAACCGACTGACAATGTCCATTATTGTAGTGCCACCGCTACAAGATCCTTGGTGTAGAAGAGAGAGGATCCAGGTGCATTCACTATACCATGCACCATCAGCGCATTCGAGTTTGCAAAAGCCTGTGTGATCTAGGGGCGAGCATCAATCTGATGCCTCTAGCTATATATAAGCAATTGGGTTTGGGTGTTCCAAAATCTACTGCGATGAGGTTGATGATGGAAGATAGGTCAGTGAAACGAACTGTGGGTATTTTATATGATGTTCTCGTAAAAGTGGACAACTTTATTTTTTCGGCTGACTTCGTGATCTTGGATTGCGAGGTAGATTTTGAGGTACCCATAATATTGGAAAGGCCAGTTTTGGCCTCAGGTCGAGCTTTAGTTGATGTTGAGAGTAAAGAGCTAAAATTCAGACTCAACAATAAAGATGTAAAGTTTAAATTATGCAGGTCTATGAAGCAACCACATGACATGAATGTGGTGTATGCAATAGATGTCATTGATGAAGGGAATCTAGAAGCTGCAATTGATGAGAGATTCACTGTGGAAACATTGGCAGCAGTGATAATGAATTTTGAAGAAGACTTCCGGGATGATTATATGGAGACTCTAAATGCTCTGCAAGTCATGGGGTCACATTCTTATGCTCCAAAGAAATTAGACTTAGACTTGAAAAACATGCCAAATCCATTAGCAAAGCCGTCTATTGAGGAACCTCCTGTACTTGAGCTGAAATAGTTACCTAGCCACCTAAGGTATATCTTTTTGGGTACTAATAACACATTTCCAGTCATTTTGGCTGCAGATTTTAATGATGAACAGGTGCAATATAGTCAAAGTCTTGACAAGGTTCAAAAGGGTAATTGGTTGGACTATTACTGACATCATTGGAATATCTCCGGGTATTTGTACTCATAAAATCCAACTTAAAGAACATTTCAGTCTGAGTATAAAGCACCAGAGGAGGTTAAACCCACTAATGTAAGAGGTGGTCAAAAAGGAAATTATAAATTGGTAGGATGCAAGGGTGATGTACCTTATTTCTGATAGTCATTGGGCTAGCCCAGTGTTGTGTGTGCCCAAAAAAGGTGGTATGATAGTGGTTGCAAATGTGAAGAATAAGTTGATTTCGAAAAGACCAGTCACAGGTTGGCGAGTGTGCATGGATTACATGAAGCAGAACAAGTGGACCTTGAAAGACCACTTCCCAATGCCATGTATAGATCAGATGCTTGATAGGTTGGCTGGTAAAGGTTGGTATTGCTTCTTAGATGGATACTCTGGGTATAACAAGATATCAATTGCATCAGAAGATCAAGAAAAAAACACATTTACATGTCCTTATGGTACCTTTGTGTTCAAACGTATGTCATTTGGATTGTGTAATGCACCTGCAACTTTCCAGAGGTGTATGATGTCCACCTTCTCGAACATGGTAGAGGACACTTTGGAAGTGTTCATGGATGATTTCTCTCTGGTTGGTGACACATTTGATGACCCTTTGTTAAATCTTAGCAGGGCACTACAGAGATGCGATGAGGCTAACTTGGTGCTTAACTTGGAGAAGTGTCACTTCATGGTTAAGGAAGACATAGTCCTAGGCCACAAGGTGTCGCAGAAAGGACTGGAGGTAGACAAAATAATGATTGAGGTAATTGAAAAGTTGCCTCCACCTATTTGTGTAAAAGGTATTCAGAGTTTTTTGGGTCATGCATGATTCTATCAGCGATTCATCAAAGAATTCTCAAAAATTGCACATCCTTTGTGGAAACTATCGGAGAAAGAGATAAAATTTCTCTTTGATCATGCATGCTTAAAAGCTTTTGAGTGCTTGAAAGAAAAACTAGTCTCTGCCCCAGTGATCATTGACCCAGATTGGTCGGAACTATTTTAGGTAATGTGCGATGCAAGTGGTACTGCGTTGGGAGTTATGTTAGGGCAAAAACGCAATAAGATCTTTCACCCGATCTACTATGCTAACAATACATTAAATGTAGCAAAACATAATTACACTGTCATTGAGCAGGAGGTACTTGGTGTGTGATTATGTGATTATGGGCTAATTTAGTTTGAATATTTCTAATTGTTAGTTTAAATGTTGTTTAAAAGTGAGTTCAATCATTAATTGTGGTTTAATTTAAGAATTGTAGTTGCAAATGTAGTTCTACCCTTATGTTTTTGGCTTTCTCGAGAGAGATGTTTTAAAACTAAGATTATTGGTTGATGGTCTGTGGGTATTGGGTTGTCATCGATTCAGCTCGAAAGAGTGAATCCTAAACCCTTTTCCATATATTCAGCTCGAGAGAGTGAATGGACTAAGGTAAGGGCTGTTCTTATTTTGCTTGCTTGTTGATGTTCGAGATAAATCAACTTGATTCCAGGTAAATTGTTCGAGAGAATATTTACCCCCTCTATAGTCAAGCTTACTCACTAATATCTATCTATTTTCTAATAGTTGCAATTACCCATTTGTCTATATTAGCCTATAATCGAGTCACATCCCAAGAACCCGTCTCATTATTGTTATTTCGTATTGTTTGCTGCTGTTTAGTTGATATTTTCAAACCAAAACCCCCCATTTGACATTTGTATCACCCCCTAATTTGAATACTGTCTTTATTTGAAAACTTCTATTCCTACGACTGGGTTGACCATGTTCACACTTTACTATTGAATTGTAAACACGTACCGCTCCTTGTGGGATTCGACCCAACTCATTTAGTTGGGTTATATACTAATTAACTATCATTGACACTTAGAATTGGATGAATTATCTTTGAAACGTTATTAATCAAAATGGCGCCGCTGCCGGGGAGTGGTGTTGTTTAAGATTCTTTTGGTTAAGTTGAATTTTGTTCTTGTTAGTCATAGTTGAATCTACTTGTTTTTAGTTTTTGTTTGTGTGTTGCTATTTTAAACAGAGAAAATGAGTGTCAATGGAAGCAATGGTAGACAAGAGGGCCACCAAGATGACATCGACAACCTCAACGATGTCAGTGAGTCGAATGTTAATGACCTTCATCTAATGGGTGGAAATGGGGCCATTCGTTTTCTTTCAGTTGAAGGGAATGTTGTGTTCCACATTACAAACACCATGTTGATGCTCTTGCAAATGAAAGGGTTGTTTGTTGGGTTGTCTCTTGAGAATCCCCATGAGCATATAAGAAACTTTGTTGATGTTTGCGGGCCATTCTCCTTCAAGAACGTATCCCAAGAGTCAGTCCGGTTGAGTTGTTCCCATTTTCGGTAATGGGAGAAACATGTTAGTGGTTGGCTGAATTGCCAAGAAACTCCATTACTTTATGGGAAGAGCTTGTCACCGCATTTCAAGTGCGGTTTTTCCCTCTTTCGAAGATGATGACACTTCGGGACAACATCCAAAGCTTCAAGCATTTGGAGGGTGAGCCAATTCATGAGACTTGGCTAAGATTTAAGAAGTTAGTGTTGTAATGCCAAACTAATGGTTTGCCCGACAACGTTTTGCTGCAATATTTTTACCAAAGCCTTGATTCGGTGAACAAGGGCGTAGCTGGCCAACTTTCTCCGGGAGGTTCGATGCAACAACCTTACATTATAGCAACTCAGCTTTTGGATGGTATGACCACAATTAATTGAGCTTAGTACACCCGCGAAGATCAGGTCTCCCCTCTCACTTTTAAATTGACCAAGGAGCAGCTTGACCCAACTTGACATTTTGTCAAAAAATGTCGTGGGAGCTGGTGCGACGAGTATCAATGCTGTGGGCGTTGGGTGCTTAAACCCCGAAGAGGCCAAGTTTGAAGCTCTATATAACGAGGAAGTGAACTTCCTAGCTAACCAAGGAAGTGGTTATCGTGTAAACTACTCGAGGCAAGGTGCTAACCAAGGTTGGAACAGTGATGAAGGCTGGAAAGATCGTGATAGAGAGTGGAAGGATCGTAACCCCACTTGGAAGGAAAGAGACAGGATAAATGATAGGTATCTCCCTCCCCACGAGTGCCAAAAGCCCAAAGATTCTGAGGGTGGCCGGTCTGAGGATATGCTCTCTCGTATTCTCAACATGGTTGAGGGGTCCAATAAAATTTTGAAAGAGATGAAAGAAGATGTATCGACCCTTAGCCAGACGATTACCTCTCATTCCGTCTCTATCGAACAGATGGAGACCTAGATGGGTCAAATTTCTTCTCAATTAAATATGAGACATCAAGGGGGGTTGCCTAGTAATACTATGGCAAACCCCAAGAATGAAGTTTGAGTGAGGACTTGCGTCGTGCCACGACGTTCACTAAGGCGCTGTTTGGGAGGCAACCCAAGTTTTTATTGTGTTCTTTTTATTTTTGGAATAATCGTGTGTTGATTGTGTAGGTTAAAGTGTAGAGTGTATTTGAAATGTGCAGGTTGGCGAGTAAAATGTCCAGTCAGCGAGCCCGACTTGGACCGCCATTGGACTCAAGAAATTTTGAAATTGGAGTCTGTAAAACTTGGCAGGCCCATGGACTAATCGGCAAATCGCCGAATAGGTCGGTGATCGCGACTTAGTCCTCCGTTTGGACCCCAACATTAACTGGAGGTCCTGTAAAACTTGGCGAGGTAAGTACCCTCTCGGCGTGTCGCCGAGTGGTTCGGCAAAGAGAATTAATATCGCCGAAGGAGCACAAACTGGATGGTTTTTAAAAGGTCAAAGGTTTAAAAGTTCAAATCCTTTCACTTTCCCTCACTTTTTAACTTAAAAAAAGCACACTCACAATATATTTCCCATATTTTTGCGTTATTACCTCTTCCTAGTCGTTGATTGTGTGTTCGGAGTTGGACATCTTTGCCGCCTAACATTTCAAATCTCGTATTTGGAATTAAAGGTTGGTTCACTGAACCTCAAATGCATATTTGGTGGTTATACTCATTTGCGACTGAATTGCTCTTAATGATATATGTTGGGCATCTTTGAAATTATATGTTTGTGTGCTTATGTGCCTGTTTTAAATTTGATATCATGCCTAAATTGCCTAAGTTGTTGATTTCCTGAAATTCGTGCTTTAAAATTGATCTAAATTGTTGGGTTGTGCACATTTGTTGTTGGGTCTAGTCAGGTGAAGTCTAAGTAACCCATATTTGTGCGAAATGACATTCTTTGCCTAATGATGGAGCGTTTGGTCATTCTTAAGGGCTCAAGTCATCAAATGGCCAATTTTGGCAAAACCAGGGAAAGTCTGAGTACCTCGGTGGCAAAGGTCTTATGGGTCTAGGCTTAATTGAATAAGTGCAGGCTTCGATTTTATTTTTGGGGGTTGCGGGGTTGATTTTGGAAGTCGGGGTAGAAAGTAGGCACGTTGGGCAGTTTGGCGAGCTGGGTCGAGCTCGCCAAACCACTCGATGGTTTGCCAAATCCCCCTTGATCGCCTTTAATTTCATGGTTTTTGATGCTTTTGGTTCTGTAACTTTCGGCGAGAAGACTGAGTTCGCCAAGTGCACTCGGCGACTCACCGAAAGTCTTCTTTGATCACTTTTTTTGCTCCCCTAACCTCTAAAATGCACTATAACTTTCGGCGGGCTAGTCTGTGCTTGTCGAATGTTGTCGTTGATTCGCCGAAAGGCTCCTCCCATCTCCGACTTTCCCTTTTTCTAAATTTTTTTGAAGCTAATCCTTTCGGCGAGCCCAATCTAGCTCACCAAAGTGATTCGGCGGCTCGCCAATTGGTTCGGTGAGTTTGTCTACAATATTTTTCTGTGATTTTTCTTGAGATGTTTCTAACTTTGTATGATGTTTTTGCAGATATGGCTAGACCAAAAGTGGCAGGTAAAAACATGCCACCCCGCAAGAGGGCTAAGGGAATCACAATTAATGAGGATGCAATTGTATCCAGGGCAAAGGCAACCAAACTTCCTACCATAGGTGGGAAAGGAACAACAAAAGGTAAGGCACCTGCTCATGCATCACCGGAGGTCAGCTCCGACAGTGACGATCTATATGCCACTCACCTCACCTCTTCTGAGAGTGAGGGATAGCACCAGGACTATCGGGGCTGCAACTTCTGAGCCTGAAGATAAGCTACTATCAACCCAGAGAGTGGAGTTGCAATCCAAGAGGTTGAACGATCCGTCTAGGATCAGGACTACCCATGCCACAACTACTCCTCCCACTCCGGCATAGGCTGTGGTTCCAGCACCAGCTGAACAGGGTCCTCCTCCCGGTCTATGAACAGACTAAAGACTGAGGGATTGAGGACCATCATCAAAGAGAAGAGTATGTCTACTGATAGAGTCATAGACAGATACCCGAAGATCATGAGTTGCTTGAGGTCTCATAAGTTCCAGCTATTCACTCGACCCCGTGGCCCTTATGTTACCAATTGGGTCCGGGAGTTCTACACTACTTACGGAGCTTTAGAGCCACAAAGGAAGAAGCAGGCAACTAAATTCAAGAAGGTTGATTATATGGTTGTCAGGGGCAAGATGGTGCTGTGTGACAGTATTAACATAAATGATGTCTTGGACTGCACCGATAACATTGCAGACGACTACTAGTACAAGTTCAAGACCATGTCGTTGGAGAATATGAAAATCTTGTTAGCGCCTGTCATTTCTTATGGTACTTCTAGGTAGTTGGATGTAGGAGTTCCGATAGAGAAAAAGGACCTCCATGTAGCAACGATGTATTGGTTTGGCTTTATCAGCAACACTATCATGCCATCCCAGAATGAGTCCATCCTCCTCCACATAAATGAGGCTTGTCTTGGATCGATCATTGCATGAAAGCACATAAATTTAGGTATGATCATTTAACAGGAGATGGCAATGAGGGCCAAGCAGCGCCAAACTTCCCTTCTTTTTCCGATTTTGATCACCGAGCTGTGCAAACGAGCCCGAGTTCCCTTTGATGTAAAGAAGGATGTGGAAGTGATTCCCACATCTTTTACTGACATCCGACGAATTGAGGCGAAGTACTTGAATGATGAGGCCAAGAAGAAGAAGGTAGCCCCGGTGGATACATCCTCGGTTGTGGATACTAATGCATTACTTGCAGAGGCACCTTTTCCTGCCTTGACCCCTGGCCTTCAGGTATATCTAGCAATGCCTATTCCATGACACCTAGTTCCCCTACAGCTCCCTTTCCTCCTAGGTCTGGTGCCTCTACTGCTTCTACTTCTCGACCTCCACTTACCCAGGCTGCATTACTACAGATGGGGCAGCTATCCCAATCTGTCGATAGGTGCGCCTCCAAGCATGAGGCCACTATTCCTGGCATGATCGAGAGGGCCTTTGCTGATGTTGTGACACCCCTGAGTGTGACTGTTGATGCCTTTGCGGTACATATAACGGTGTGTGAGCGAGGCCAAGGGGCCACTGATGAGGTGATGGCCCTAAATGCCGCTATTGTTGAGTTGAGAAAGGACGTGGACCAGTTGAAGTCCATAGATATGCCCATGATTTTCAGGATGGTTGAGATCCCCGAAATGCCAGTTATTACAGATATGCCTCCGGCTACCACCGGAGATGAGGTTCGAGTTGAGAAGGTGGCTGCTACTGAGTCAGAGGCTAAGACTGATGCGGAGCAGCTTGGTGTTGATCAGAAGGCTTCTTATGAGGGCCTAACAGAGGTTGAGGAGGCGATGATAGATTCAGCTGTGTAGATTTCTTTGGCAGATACCACCATGGCCGGATCTAGTGTTACAGATACCCCGGGCACTGATGCCCAAGTTTAAAGTGTTGCACTGGGCACTGATGCCCTGAAAGATGGAGAGACTTCGTACACAAGAGCTTTCTTTACCTCCCTATCTGTCATCTTTATTGATTTTCAGTATGTTGTTACATTTGATGACAAATTGCTTTTTATTTGTGGTGGGGTGAGGTATTTCCATACCTATCTCTTGTGATTATTAATTTTGTATATATTGGGTTTTTGTGTTTGAATTGTGTTTTGATAGTATTTTACGGATGTTTGAGCTTGTGGCTCCGTATTTTGAATGCAAATGGTTTTTGAACCTTCTAGAAAATGTTGCCACCCTTTGGTTGTGTTTAATTGTGGATGTTCTTATGCAAATTTAAGTATCGGTTATGATCAATACCGATGACTTGAATAGTGCTCTTAATCGAACAAAAATGAATGTGCAACTATGATGAGGCCAAATGAAGTTGCATAAACAATATGTGAACTTTTTGCATCTCGTTGTGACTAGCCGGTTATCGAATGCGTCTCTTGTGATGAACATTGCACACTAGAAAAAGTGTGGAGTCTTGTTTGATATTGGTACCAATCCATTGTGTGATGGGCTTACCGTGAACTTTGTGTGATAACACCTAGAATTTACCCCGTTGGTCCAATTGACTAAGTGATGCAAGCTCTTGAAATGATCTTAGGCAACAATTTTAAAGAGTGAAACAATTTGATAGTATACCTCTTTTGTGGCCTACCTTGTGAATGTGTAAACGTTTCTTGAACACCTTTTGTGGCCTACCTTGTGAATGTGTGAACGTTTCTTGAACACCCTTTGATCCTTATCCTTTTCTTGGAAGAAACTTGATGTAAATGCAACTCCTCTTTATCCATTCACCTATAATCCTCATGAAGTGTGGTAATAGCCAACTTAGGCCAAAAGCCTAAGTTAGGGGTATGGTGAAAAGAGAAGGTAAATCAAGAATTGTAAAGAAGTCCCCCTTGATCCATGGTTTTGAGAAAGATGGAACCCCTCCATACACAAAAAAGAGAGAAAAAGAAAAGAAGAATGAAAAAGAAAAAGAACAAAAAAATTGTAAGAGTTGCAAAAGAAATGAGGTGTCCGGTATTCCATGAGAAGTGAATAATGGGCAAAATTTTGAGCATGAGTGAAAATGTTGAAGAAAAGGAAAGAAAGTGATGTTTATACCACATTTCATGAGGATAGCAACCACTGAGCCTAAATGACCATACAGTTGCACTCAACCCCATTACAAGCCTTGAAAAGACCCTTTTTGATCTTGAGTGAGCTGAAACAACTGTTGATTGGAAAATAAGGGCAAACCTATGGGTGAAGTCATGTATGTGTTCTTCTTTGTGAGTGCGAGAGTTGTATGTGATTCCGGAGCTTTAAAGTGTTGAACAGTTGTGTGTGAATATGGAATCATCTTTGTGTGAGGGCATTTGAGTACCTTTGTTGAGCTTGAACTTACATTTGAAGCAAGTATTGTGAACTTGAGAATCTTTGGTAATGGTGAGTCACAACTTGAATCTTTGAGTGCACAATTGATCCTTGCATAAGTAAGTTGAGTCTTGTTGTATGCATTCATGATTGAGTCTTTTGTAGCACCGTTTGAGACATCCTTTTTGAACTGCTGAACTTGAGTTTTACATGAAGACAAGCAAAAGTTTAAGTTATGGGTGTTGATGAGTCCGAGATTTGGACTCATTTAGGGCTTGATTTACAATGATTTAGTATCCTCAAATGCTTATTTTTTGCCAATAACTGATGTAAAACCCTTGATTTCTAGGTATATGGATTGAAGAACAAAGCAAGGACACTGATTTGCAAAAAGGAACGAAGCAAGCTGAAAGAATGAAGAAATGCAAGCCTGGTGATCGCCAAGTCCACTTGGAGAATCACCGAATGGCTACTTGACCGCCTAAAGTTCACGTGTGCCAAGCCCTGAAGGAAAAAACCAAGTCGACGAGAGAAAGGAGCAGTCGGAGGATCGCCGAGTGGTTCCGCGATGCTGTGTTAGATCTCCCAAAGTTACAGATCTTGAGGATGCGAAAGGCCAAGGCAAAAAGGCGGTGGAAATGACCAAAGGGCGGATCACTGAGTGGTTCGACGAGCTCGACTTACTTCGCCGAGTGACTCTTCGTAGCATATTTTTGGCGACTATAAATACATTTTTGAACATTTTGTTTAGTATCAATTAGAGTATCTGAGATATAATTTCTTAGTTTTGAACTATGAGACAAGTTTTCTCTAGTTTTACTTTTGCCTTGAAGAATTGAAATTTTTCACTTCTGAGAAATTAGAAGTGGGTCTTTAAGATTCTTCGAATTGGACCATTGTAAGGACGAAATCAATCTTACCCAGTTGATGGAAACTCAATTTGATAATGATTTTTATCTTTTTATAATGTCTAGCTAAAACCCCAATTCTTGGGGTGTGATTAAGTGATTATGGGTTGATTTAGTTTATAGGTATTGCTAATTGTTAGTTTAGCTGTTTAGAAATGAGTTCAATCATTAATTGTGGTTTAATTTAAGAATTGTAGTTGCAAATGTAGTTTTACCCTTGCGTTTTTGGCTTGCTCGAGAGAGGTTTTAAAACTAAGATTATTGATTGATGGTTTGTGGGTATTGGGTTGTCATGGGTTCAGCTCAAGAGAGTGAATCCTAAACCCTTTTCCACACATTCAGCTCGAGAGAGTGAATGGACTAAGGTGTGGGCTGTTCTTATTTTTCCTGCTTATTGATGTTCAAGAGAAATCAACTTGATTCGGGGTAAATTATTTGAGAGAAAGGTTACCCCCTCTATAGTCTAGCTTACTCACTAATATCTAGCTATTTTCTAATAGTTGCAATTACCCATTTGTCTATATTAGCCTATAATCGAATCACATCCTAAGAACCCGTCTCATTATTGTTCTTTCGTATTGTTTGATGTTGTTGTAGTTGATAATTTCAAACCAAAACCCCCCATTTGACATTCGTGTCACCCCCTGATTTGAATAATGTCTTTTATTCGAAAACTTCTATTCCTATGACTGATTTGACCATGTTCACACTTTACTATTGAATCTTAAACACGGACCGCTCCCTGTGGGATTTGACCGCAACTCATTTAGTTGGGTTATATCATGATTAATGATCGTTGATGCTTAGAATTGGATGAAGTGTCTTTGAAACGTTATTAATCAACACGTAGAGCTATTCTCAGCGATGGAGGCTCACATTTCTGTAATAAAGTGTTTAGTACACTTTTGGTACATTTTGTACTAACGAATACTTTGCCTACATTCTAATCAAATATAGGGTTTCAGAGATTGAGTTCCTCTGGAGGCTAGGTTTCTAAGGAGCAAGAAGAGTTGAAGATTTGATGAGTCCTCAAAGCTTCGAGGACAAACCCATTATTTCCTTTGTCATTTTTTTTATGTTTTAGACTTTTGTATGGGTTGCGTCCCAAGAGTTTTATTCAAGAGTTTAATAGATGGTTTGAGACAAAGTGTAGTAAAGACTTCCGCTTGCTTTTATGAAAATGTTTTTGATTGTACGGATAAATGTTTTATATTTTTCGTACTTTTCTATTTTCCTATGTTATGATATGTTAAGTGCTTGTATGAGACCCCTTCGGGGTCAAGTACGCCATGTTACATCTAGGCTATACCCTTGGGTCGTGAAAATCTCACTACAATATCCACTCAGTGGTAAGCATAAATCTTGTGGAGTATTTATTAAGTCTTAACTTAACTCATGTCTCATGGAAGGAAGTCCCTTGGACAATCAATCCAAATAGTTCATTAGGATTGCTCTTTAGATCATGCGTTAGAAAACCTTTACCCATCCACGATTACTTTTAATCTTAAATTCAATTAGGCAAGAAAGCCTTTAAACCTTAGAATCTTCATTATGTGAGAAAACCTTTCACATCATGTTCATATGTGTTTATGAGAATGTCCTTTCAACAACACAACAACAACATCATAATCATTTATACTTTACTCTCAAAGCATCCTAAAAGCATTTACATAGATTTCTTAAAAACATGCATAATCTCATACTTTTCCCTTTCAAGGCTCAAAACCTACTTTCAATCACCACATCTAGAATTCAAGCATTAGACATGGATTTCATCATAATTCATGTGATTCTATCACTTCATGTATTAATTCATCAAATTCCTCTTTCATCAACAAAGACCCACATCATAAGATCACAATTCAGAAATATGGGAATTACATGGGTTCATGGTGGAATATTATAAAAACCAATAGGAATTCATCAATTCATGCTTAATATAACTCAATTCAATCATGTAAATCAAGTTTGAAAGGAACCCATGGTAATTGAAGAAAACCCTAACAATTGGGGGATTTCTACCTTTTTGAAATTGGAGATTTGAGGGAACTCCATGGATGAAAGTAATTCATGGATGAAAACTACCACACCTTACTATCAAAGCCCAAAGAAATTGAAGTATGTAAGCTTGCTCTTGAACCCTAGCTTGAATATTCTTGTTCTTCTTCAAGTTTCAAGAGAGAAAATTATTTGAGAGAAGAAATTTTAGGGATTTGTTTTTGGTTTTGGAAAATATGACTTGAATAGGTGAGTTTTAGAGGTAAAAATACTTATATTGGGGTCCTAGACTTAGGCAAAACAACATAGCTTTAGTTTAATAAAAACTAGAAAAGACCATTTAACCCTCAAACTTACAGTGTATTGCCTCCCTTCACGAGGGGCTCCAAGAGCCGTGGTGCCTACCACGAGCTGTGATCCCTTTAGTGGTCACCAACCAGTGGCTAAGCCACCTCCCCCTTAACCCCTGAAATCTAAGGCAACTCCAAGACACCTCCCACGAGCCATCAAGGCTATCGTGCTCAGGGTCTCCTCTTGGGGCAGTGTAGCCTAGATACTGCCTCAACTCCATGAGCCTTCCTACGAGCCGTGGTCATCACCATGAGCTGTGAAGTGGCTTGTGTGGAGGAGGCTGTTTTGGGCTGCTTTGACCTAGCCACTGCCTAGCCCACCACGAGCCACACCACAAGCCGTGGTGGTGGTCATGGAGATGAGGCGGTGTCTATGGGAGAGTGGACTGCCCTAGTCCTCTCTCTTGGCTCTTGCCCTCTTCCTTGGCTCTAACCCTCACACTTAGCCCTAGTTTAGTCTACTAGATTCTGCGGTGTTACATAATGATACCATGGAAGGAAGTTCGACACTATCTAAGTATGGGATCACGACCGGTTTCATGAGCAGTATGGCTCTTAACGGGTCATTGTGACTCCCGTGAAGTTCCCCAACAAATTAGTCCTACTTTGATTAGGTTTTGTTTTGAATAGACTATTCGAATTAATTAAGTTTAATTTTTGAAATATCTTGTCATTGTGTGAACGATAGACTACTTTCCCTATTTTTTTAACTTTGGTTTTTGTTGATTAACTTCGAATAAGAGTTGAAGCTTTTGATTTATTGTTTGAATATCAAGATTTCGTTGAATTTGCAATCTTCGTAAGTGATTTTTTTAATGTATTCAACATCTATTATTGTTTATTTTGTCAAAATCATGAGTGGCTAATTACCATAACTAGGGTTGTGGGAACCATAACCATAATCTAAGTGTGGATTCATAGAACAAGTAGAGTGTGATTGTTAGTTGCAAAATCTAATTCATGGCTTTTACTATTTGTTCTTTCTAATGTGTGCACACATTAGAACTTGCCTATATCTACCACTTGTTCGAGAGAAAAGTGGTAGTTATGAAAAAGCAGAATTAATTTTTTGATTTGGAGCAAAAATTAAAGTACGAGAGAAGAGAATATTACACCAAATATGCGAGGGTAAAACTTGACAACACTCTAAGACCAAGAGGAAATAGAATGAAAGTTATCTAATAAGACTGAAAAGTGTTAGATAAACCTAACTCGCCGGTAATTTGCAATGAAACAGTCAAATAGGAACTTGTTAATGATTCAACACTAACTGATAAAGTCATGGGGAACACAATTATGGTTTTATTCACCAACTATCACAACTTTAAAGTTAAGATCATGTTCTTAGTGTTAACTTGAACGTCACAACTCAACCCCATTTTATATTTCGTAATTGTTTTCCAAAGGAAATAGTAATAACAATTGATTAAAAGCGTCAGTAAAATCTATTTATGTATGTAAATTCTCTGTGAGATCGACCTTAACTCCAGTTGAGTTCTATAAATTGTCATCGATCATTTATACTTCTTAAGTGAAGTGTGAGTTTGGACGTATCAAAAGGTCGATGTTCTGTAGAAAGGGTTTTGTAGAAACTGCGTTAAGTATTTGGTTCTGATGTGAGACGCAAAATATATTTTCTTGTCATTATTTGCCTCCCATTTTTTATTTGTATTTTCCCTTTTTGAGCATGAATTTTTTGGATTGTTCTAAATAATTTTATTTTATTTGTAGGAATAAGTTGGTGTAAAGTTAAAAAAGTTTGGAGCTAAAACGAATTAAACATGGAAGGTTGAAGAAGGAAATCAAATAGGCAGCTTAATGGATTAAATTGAGTAAAATAATATACAATATATAAAGTGCATAAGAATGAAAATTGCATGAATTGCGAATTGAAGGCATATGCCACGTGTCACAATTGAAGGCAACAACAATAAAAGAATTGTTGAGGCGGCACAATTCACGCGTACAACTGGGAAATCCAATTCCGTTTGGTTTTGGGTTCCTAATTTGATTTAGACTCAAATATTTTATTTAAGGTTTTATACAATTATTATGAAGATCAATCAGAGGGCATCAAGTATAAAGTTGTCAATACTCTTTAAGGTTGTTTTGTTTTCCTTCTTTTCTTAGACACTAGTAGTTAAAGACCCTTTTTCTGGGGCTATAGCTATTGGTAATTGTTAAACATCGATTGTTTTGAATTAATGATTTGTTATCGCTTAAATTACTTTTTTATTCTTGTTTAAGTATTTCTTGACTGGCAATCATAGAGATAAATCTCTTGTCTACTCTTAAACTCGGGAGACACTAAGGTAGATAGACCAAAGGATACATAAATCTTGATCTTCCATTAAATTGAGTTGATTTGTGTTTAGGAGTGACGCCCAGACGAACACCTAGCTTAGTTACGAAACATGATGAAATATAAATGCTCGCCAATTAGGAGTGCCTATTCCCACTCAACGATGTAGTTAGACAACTAATTGGAGTTGGCGATTAGAGGTCGGGAGACCATGATCATAAAATCAACCCTATAAATCATTAATTTGATAACCGTTGTTATTTCATGCATGAGATGTGATAAATGAAACCCTATACATGTTGCAGCCCTGAAATTTTCCAAATCAATGTAAGTAATTTTATTATTTCATTCCTACATTCTTAGTATTTAAATAAACATCAAACACTTATGGCACTCTTAAAATGAATAATTAGATTAGTATAATTTAGTAAAATAGTTAATCGACAAGTCCTTTGGGTTCAATAATCCAGTTCCTTTAAGAGCCACTATATTACTTGCGCAACCATGTACACTTGCGTGTGTGATTAGGAGCAACAAGTTTTTGGTGCCGCTGTCGGGGACTCAGAATTAACTTTTCTTCAAGGTTATACTTTTTCTTTTTATTTATTTATTTTGATACATATTTTTTTTCTACTAATTAATACTCTTCTTGGGATGAACGGGAATGAGGATTATTCATGTGTGGTAAGAACTTGTCCTTATTGAAAATGAACTCACTTTTGGCAACAATTCATTATATTCCCAAGGGAGAATTGTGTGCACTATCTTTATCCTGTAAATTTTGTAGTGGGTTGTGGGTCGGTTGTACTGTGTGTTGCTACCCTACTCCAAAACCCTCTCATGATGATGCTAATAATCTTTGTTCCTTTGATAGTATTGAATATTGTAGGAAATTAATAGAGGAATATGAAGAGCGCCGTAGGAGAATCATTTATGTGATGTGACGCCTTATAGATAGGAAAATGAAGCACTTTCAAGATGTAAATATGTTTTTTTTGCATACTCAGAACTTAAGCAATGAATTGAATGCAAATGTTGCTGCGTTTGACGCTCAACAATCCAATTATGTGTTTTGTGATACTGAAAAGGCACTTAAAAGTCAAATTGAGGATCTAAAACGGGAGGAGATACAATGCAATCAGACTTTCCTTGAAGATGCCACGTTTGAGAAGGAGTATAAAAGTGAGCATGTTGAATTTGGTGTAAGTTTGGAAGAGGGACGTATGGACCCTATTCAAATCACTTTTCAACATTATGTTTAGATGCTGATGTGTCATTCAAGTCATCTGAACTAATGAAGAACTGTATAGATGAGGAACAAGTTCCCTACATCCTAAGATTTTCTAGTTCATGTAGACAAAACGACATTGCTCACATAAGGGCCAAGAAGTGCAAGATTCGACATATATTACTTGGTTCCTTTATCTTTATACCACTACCCCTTGAGAGGAGCAACAAAGTTGATGCAAAGTTAGGGGTACAATTCAGTTCCAAGTGGAAAGAAAAGTGGTGAACTTACTTGTGTCGTGCCGCGACGTTAAATTAGGTGCTTATTGGGAGGAAACCCAGTTTATAGTGTAGCTTCTTATTTTTTTAGTATCATTTTTTTTATTGTTTTTTTTACAGGTTAGGGGAATTCTGAGTACCCAAAAATTTGAAGCAAAGGAGCACGTTTGAGCTTAAGTGTGGGTGCTTACGACCCTTGATGAAAAATATGAGAACATGCTACTAGCTAGGCCTAAAGGCCCCAGGGAGTTTTCCTAACCCTTGTTTTAAATTTTCTTTTATGCTTTGGGGACATAACATATTTTTAAGTGTGGGGTAGAGGAATGAATTCCTAAATTTACTATTTTATTGAGTCTTTTATTTTTTTAGGATGTGTTCCTTGGCTTTTTTTTCGGTTCTTTTCCTGAGGATAGTCCCTTTGAACCGAGTATCTTTTATTTCTTAGGAATAAGTTTTCTTTTATTTATTTTTTTGAGAGAAAAGAAAAGACCCTTTTGAGTGGTGTGATACTTGCTATTTAGGCCTAATTTTTGAGTAGTACTTTCTTGTGAATGCTTGATTGATAAGGAAATTGCAGACTCTTTGACACCTAAGCTCATGGTTGTGACTTTGTATATAGCTTATTTTATTTTGTAGTTTGTTATGATCTTGTCTCTCTTAGAAGTGTAATTGATCTATCTTGATTGATACTTGTATCATGTGTGGTGAGATGTTGTTTATTCCATATTTTGCATCCTAGTCTAGAACTTTCCTTGCATGTTATTGAAGCGAAATGAAAAGTGGTTCTTTGTTTAGGAGATGATAATAAGATTTTTTTCATTTGTCTTGTAAATTTTAGCCTTTTTAGATATTATATCACTAGTTAGCCATTTTGAGCCTGTAGCCTTTTGTTGGTAGCCATATTTTGCCCTTAACTATTTTGTTGAATCCCTAGTTTTTGTACTTTGCTTCCTTGAGCATTATATCATAGACTTATTCTAATTATTAGTTCTAAAGAAAAAGGAATTGTTGAGTGAAATAAGTAATCAATGATAGCTACAAAGTGTTTAAAAACGCCTATTTGAAGGAATGTGATTGAAAAAAAAAAGGAGAAGAACAAAAGAATGTGACATGAAAAAAATCCTACAAAAAAAAATTCTTTGAAAAAAAATGTGATTGAAGCATTCTTGAGATGATGAGAATTACTTGTGAAATAATTGTTGAAGAGAAAGCTGAAAATAAAGAGAAGAAAATAATAGATGAAAAATTCTTAAAGTGCAAAGTGCTTAAGGAAGTATAAGTCTCTATTATATAGTTTTCCTACCCGTTTCCTAGCCTACATTACAACCCGTTAAAGTCCTATTTGATTTTATTCGAGCATGCATAATTAGTGGAGATATACATAATGGACAAGCCTATGGTTCTTTGTGCATACATGTGAATTTTATTTGTTCTTTGATGATAAGTCCTTAATTTATATTCAATCTTTTGAATTGGGTGTGTGGACTATTCTTCTTGTGAGGGAACTTGTTTCATGATGGATAGGTGATTTTCTTAACCTTCTTTAATGAGGGTAGAGGAGCAAGTTTAACTTTGATGAATTCAAATTTCTTCTTTGAGGTTAGGAGGTTAGAGGTTTGTTGTTTATTTGGATGTCTTGCATAATGGGCGGGAATTGTACTTGACATTTTGAAATTTGTATATGGCCTAATTGTTTTTGTCAACCAAAATGATGACATTCCTAGTTTGATCTTTTTGAGATGAGCTGTAATGTTTGCTCGAGGACGAGCAAAAATTTAAGTGTGGGGTGTTGACGTGAGGCCAAATATATATTTTCTTATCATTTTTGCCTCTCATTTTTTATTTATATTTTCCCCTTTTGAGAATGAATTTTATGGATTGTGCTAAATAAGTGTATTTTATTTGTAGGAATAAATTGGTGTAAAGTTGAAGAAGTTTGGAGCTAAATCAAATTAAAGATGGAAGGTTGAAAAAGGAAATCAAGCAATCAACTTAATTGATTAAATTCAATATAATAATATATATATAATATATAAAGAGCATAAGATTGCAAATTGCGAATTGAAGGCATATGCCACGTGTCACAATTGAAGGCAACAACATTAAAAGAATTGTTGAGGCGACACAGTTCACGCGTACAACTGGGAAATCCAATTCCGTTTGGTTTTGGGTTCCTAATTTGATTTGGACTCAATTATTTTATTTAGGGTTTTACACCTCTATAAATATCCCATGAGAATAATTATTAGGGACATCAAAGAAGGAAGATTAATAAGAGGGCATCAAATATAAAGTTGTCAATACTTTTTAGGGTTCTTTTCTTTTCCTTCTTTTCTTATACATTAATAGCTAAATAACCTTGTTCTGGGGTATAATTCTTGAACATCAATTGTTTTGAATTAATGATTAGTTATCACTTAAATTACTTTTGTATTCATGTTTTAGAATTTCTTGACTAGCCATCATAGAGATAAATCTCTTGTCTACTCTTAAACTCGGGAGACACTAAGGTAGATAGACCACATGATACAAAAGCTTGATCTTCCATTAAATTGAGTTGATTTTTGTTTAGGAGTGACCCTCGGACGAACACCTAGCTTGGTTACGAAACAGGATGAAATATAAATGCTCACTAATTAGGAGTGCCTATCCCCGCTCAACGATGTAGTTAGACAACTAATTGGAGTAGGCGATTAGAGGTCGGGAGACCATGATCATAAAATCAACCTTGTACATCAGTAATTTTATAATCATAGTTAATTCATGCATGAGACGTGATACATGAAACCTATACATGTTGCAGCCCTGAAATTTTCCAAATCATTGTAAGTAATTTTATTATTTCATTCTTACATTCTTAGTATTTAAATAAAAATCAAACACTTTTGGCACTCTTAAATAAATAATTAGACTTGTATAATTTAGTAAACCAGTTAATCGACAAGTCCTTTGGGTTCGATAATCTGGTTTCTTTAAGAGCCACTATATTACTTGCGCATCCACGTACACTTGCGTGTGCAATTGGGAGTAACACATTCCAATAATTGGTTCTACGATCGACCAGTACGGCTCGTAGAAAGTCCTACAGACTTTAGGTCCAAACCACATGTCGGTCCGACAGTTTTTAATTAAGGATGTTTTGGTCTTTTCCTACCACCTAAATTCTAAACTATGTTGTTTTGACCATATAACTATTAATATAAATAATTTAGCCCGTCAAATTAAACCCATTCCATCACATTCACTCAAGTCCCTAGATTCCCTTCATGTCCATCCCCTCCAATTTTCTCTCAAGCTTTAAGTTGAAAGCTAGGGTTTCAATCATCAAGTTCACAATATCAATCTCTTTGCTTAGGACTTTGATGTCCAAGTATGTGGGAATTCACCAATGGATCTCTTTCATCTTTTGGGTCCCAAAAGAAATTCAATCTCCAATCAATTTCACCAAATTTAATTAGGGTTTTATGTCAATCTCCATCGGTACATTTGATTATAATTCAACTGATGTTATTCCATCTTATTATGCATGATTTAACATATTTACATGATTTATAATTGATTTCATATGGACTCATGCTTTATGCTTTGATGTCACTTATGAACTATGATCATAAATTTGATAATGAATTTATGCATGTTTTATGAAGGGAATAATTAGGATTTAAAGATACTTTTAAGTTATGTATCAATGATTTATGGAAGGTTTTATCACAATTTGGAAGAGAATCATTATTTTAGATGCTTAGGAACGTAAGTGTCTATGTGAACTACTTTATGAAATCATGGTTTTGAAAGAAGCTACTCTTATACGACTTTATGATTTGGATTGGTAATTTAATTATTGAAACCCCAAGGAGAGGTCACTAATACTGAGTTCTAGGAATCTATCCGGATGTTGAGCCAAGTTGTGACCAACCAAGCTGAGCAACAGAGGGAGATTCAACAGGATGTGGTTGCTACGTCAAGGATCCGTAAGTTCTTAAAGATGAATCCTCCAAAATTCACTGGTTCAAGTGTCACAGAGGATCTAAAAAACTTTGTGGAAGAGCTACAAAAGGTTTTTGAGGTGATGCATGTTGTTGATTCTGAGCGAGTGGAACTAGCAGCATACCAACTGAAGGGTGTTGCTAGAGTATATGTTGATCAATGGAAGAAGAGTAGAGTTGAGGGTGCACCAATTGTGAGATGGGCTGTGTTCGAAGAGTCCTTCATAGGGCTTTTCTTTCCCCGTGAGCTAAGAGAAGCAAAGGTAAGGGAATTCCTCACTCTTAAGTAGGAATCTATGAGTGTGCATGAGTACAACCTCAAGTTCACCCAACTTTTCCGCTATGCTCCGGAGATGGTTGTTGATATGAGGAGCAGGATGAGTTTGCTTGTTTCTGGGCTTTCTTGTCTGTGAAGCAAAGAGGGTAAGGTAGCTATGTTGATAAGAGACATGGACATAGCAAGACTTATGATCCATGTGCAGTATGTTGAGAAAGATAGGCTGAGAGATAGAGAAGAGTTCCGAAACAAGAAAGTTAAGACAACTGGAAAGAGTCCGGACAACAAAAGAGTAATGCGAACCGGTCGTCTTTTCAAAAAAAGAAAAATGGACCTGCTCCATCGTCTGCTAGTGCACCTGCACCAAGGAATAAAGGTGAGTTCAAGAACCCAAATTCTCAGAACTTCAGAGCTAGACCTGCTTAGTCTCAAGGTAGTATGGTGCAAAGAGGTATTGGGACTCCTGCATGTGCTAAGTGTGGTAGGAACCACTCAAGAGTGTGTCGTGATGGCTCTACTGTTTGTTTCAAGTGTGGTAAAAATGGTCACTTCATGAAAGAGTTCCCAAAGAACAGGCAAGGAAATGACAATGGGGGCAATAGAGCCCAATCTTCTTCAATTGCTCTGCCAGATAGAGCTGCACCTAGAGGAGCTACTTCAGGGACATGAAGAGGAGAAAACTGTCTGTATGCTATCACCAGTCGCCAAGAGCAAGATAATTTGCTAGTTATTGTTAGTGGTATGATCAAAGTCTTTACTTTTGATGTATATGCTTTGCTAGATGCAGGAGTGAGAATCTTTTGTGACTCCTTATATTGCTATGAATTTTGATATTCTTCCTGAGCAATATCTTGATCCATTCAGTGTTTCTACACCTGTTGGTGAGTCTATTCTAGTTGAGAGACTTTATTGTGATTGTACCATTTCCATTAATAACAAGGACACCATGGCTAACTTAGTCCAGTTAGACATGGTAGATTTTGATATTACTCTAGGTATGGATGGGTTTCACGCATGTTATGCGTCAGTTGATTATAGAACTTGAGTAGTGAAGTTTCAGTTTCCTAATGAGCCAGTTATAGAGTTGAAGAGTAGTTCAACAGTGCCTAAGGGTCATTTTATTTCGTACCTTAAGGCGAGAAAGTTACTTTCCAAGGTGTGCATCTATCACTTAGTCCGAGTTAATGACTCTAGTATTAAGACACCACCTATTCAGTCAGTTCCAGTTGTTAGTGAGTTTCCAGAGATCTTTCTAAATGATCTTCCTGGAGTCCCTCTTAAGAGAGAAATAGTCTTCGGTATAGATATTCTTCTCAATACTCTTCCTATCTCTATTCCTCCATATATAATGGATCCAACCGAGTTGAAAGATCTTTTTGAGAAAGGCTTTATTCTACCAAATGTCTTATATTGGGGCGTTTCGGTCTCATTTGTGAGGAAGAAATATGGTTCTCTTAGGATGTGTATAGATTACCGTCAGTTGAACATGGTTACTATCAAGAATAAGTATCCTCTTCCAAGGATAAATTATCTTTTAGATCAACTCCAGGGTGCCACTTGTTTTCCTAAGATAGACCTCTAATCAAGCTATCATCAGTTGAGAGTAAAAGAAAGTGACATCCCTAAGACAGCTTTCAGGACCCTTTAAGGTCATTACGAGTTTCTGTTCATGTCATTTGGTTTGACCAATGCTCCTGTAGCGTTCATGGACCTTATGAACAAAGTGTTTAAGCCATATATGGATATTTTTGTTATTGTGTTTATTGATGACATTCTAATCTATTCTAGGAATGAGAAAGATCATGTTAGTCATCTCAGAATAGTTCTTCAAACTCTCAAGGATAGAGAGTTGTATGCTAAATTCTCTAAGTGTTTGAGTTCGTGGCATTCTTAGGACAAATTGTTTCTGGTGATGGGATGGTACTCAAAATATTGAGGCAGTGCAGAACTTGCCTAGACCCATATCTCCAACTGATATTAGGAGTTTCTTGGGGTTGGCTGGTTATTATAGAAGGTTTGTCGAGGGTGGGTTTCTCATCCATTTCATCCCCATTGACTAAGTTGACTTAAAAGATAACAAAATTTCAATGGTCTGAAGCTTGTGCGAAAAACTTTCAGGATTTGAAAATTACGTTGACTACTGCCCCAATATTGACCTTACCAGAAGGTACACAAGGTATTATTGTGTATTGTTATGCATCCATTGTTGGACTGGGTTGTGTATTGATGTAGAATGGCAAAGTTATAACTTATGCCTCCAGACAACTTAAGATTCACGAGATGAATTACCCAACCCATGATCTAGAGTTGCTGCTGTAGTGTTTTCTTTGAAAATATGTCGTCACTATCTTTATGGTGTTCATGTAGATGTGTTCACCGATCACAAGAGTCTTCAGTATGTGTTTTCAGAAAGAGCTTAATCTCAGACATATAAGGTTGTTGGAGTTACTAAAGGATTATGACATGAATATTCTGTATCACCCAGGTAAGGCTAATGATGTTGTTGATGCTTTGAGCAGGTTATCTATGGGTAGTACTTCCCATGTGAGGAGGACAAGAAAGAGTTGGCAAAAGATGTGCACAGACTTGCACGCTTGGGAGTCCATTTATTTGATCCCAATGATGGTGGAGTAGTGGTGATAAATAGGGCAAAATCATCATTAGTGTTAGAAGTGAAAGAGAAACAATACCAAGACCCTATTTTTCTTGAATTGAAGGCAAATGCTCATAAGCAAAAAGTGATGGCTTTTAAACAATGGTGGAGATAATGTGTTAAGATATCAAGGTAAATTGTGTGTACCCAAGGTGGATGAGCTTCAAGAGAGGATCATGGAGGAGGCTCATAGCTCCAAATATTCTATCCATCCGGGTTCGACAAAGATGTATAGTGACTTGAGTTAGGCCTATTGGTGGAATAGTATGAATAAGAGTATTGTAGAGTTCGTTACTAAGTGCCCGAATTGTTAACAAGTCAAGGTAGAGCACTAGAAGCATGGTTGTATGGCTCAGAACATAGAACTTTCAGAATGGAAGTGGGAGATGATCAATATGGATTTTACTATGGGTTTACCACGATCTCGCAAACAATATGATTCGATTTGGGTGATTGTAGATCGAATGAATAAATCAGCCCATTTCTTACCGATAATGATTACCTATTCAACAAAAGATTATGCTAATTTATATATTCAAGAGGTAGTCAGACTTCATGGAATTCTGGTATCTATCATTTCTAACAGAGGTGCGTAATTCACTGCATAATTATGGAAGTCTTTCCAGAAGGGTTTGGGTTCGAAGGTGAACCTTAGTACTGCTTTTCATCCATAGACAGATGGTCAAGCACAATGCACCATTCAGAATTTCAAGGATATGTTGAGGGCGTGTGTGATCGATTTCAAGGGAAATTGGGTTGACCACTTACCTCTCATTGAGTTTGCTTACAATAATAGTTATCACTCTAGCATCTAGATGGCTCCTTATGAAGCTCTTTATAGGAGAATATGTATATCTCCTATTGGATGGTTTGAGGTTGGTGGGACTGGGTTGATAGAACTAGACTTGGTTTATCAAGCTATGGAGAAAATGAAGACCATTTAAGAGAGATTGAAAATAGTGCAAAGTCGTCAGAAATCCTATTCTGATAATTAGGAGAAGAGACTTAGAGTATGAGGTAGACCATTGGTTTTATTTGAAAGTTTCACCCATGAAGTGTGTTATGATGTTTGGAAAGAAGGGAAAACTTAGTCCCCGTTATATTGGTCCTTACAGAATATCCAAAAAGATCAACAAGGTAGCTTATGAGTTGGAGCTACCACATGAATTAGCAGCGGTCTATCTGGTATTCCACATTTCAATGTTGAAAAAGTGTATGGGTGATCCTTCACTTATTATACTGACTGAAGATATTGGTATCAAGGACAACCTATCTTATGAGGAGATTCCCGTTCAGATTCTAGATCGACAGGTTCACAAGTTGAGAACCAAGGAGGTAGCATCATTCGAGGTCTTATGGAGGAACCAGTTTGTTGAGGAAGCTACTTGGGTGGCAGAGGAGGATATGAAGAAGAGATACCAACATCTCTTTACTCCTGGAGAAGAATTAAATCAAGGTACTAATTTTTTACTTAATACTCTTTAAGTTGATGTGATGTGTTATATATTGCATGTTGGGCGTTTGAGCTGAATGTTAGATGTTACATTCTTAGTTCTACTTTAGAGTGATCTCATTAGAGGACGAATGTTCCCAAGGGGGAGATTGTAACATCCCACCTTAGAAAGAGCCAAAAATAGAAAGATTTAACTTGGAAAGAGCAAAAATATGAAATTTTGCAAGTTATGCTTAAGTGGTGAGTTTTGGGTAAACTTCAAATGAGTATAACTTTCAGTACATGATGAATTAGGTGGCTAATGATATATCAAATGAAAGGTCTTGGAATCTTCTTTCCAACGCCACCAAGTTTGCTAAATTTTAAGCTTGTATGAGGGAGATATGCCATTTGATGTCGGGCTGTCCAAATAAGGAAAGTTATTCAAAAATATGAGGGGTATTTTGGTCGTTTCCTTATTCAATTGGATTAATTCATTTTTAGTAAGGTTTTATGGGTCTAAACTGATTTGGTTCAGTTTTATAATCCTAATCTACGCTTAGGGTTTCAGAAGAAATTTCAAGAAGAGAAAAGAGTAGAAAGTTGAGTTGAAAGCTTCAGTTTTACCATTCTTCCTTTATATGTAAAGTCATATTGGGTGATTATAAATTGCTCATATGTGTAAAGGTCAATTATTTAGTGTTGGAATGGATTTGGATATGAATTAAGGTCACAAAAACCCCCTAGCCCAAAGTTGAGTGGAAAGCTTCCTTACCGATTAAGTTTTGACATAAGATTCTACATAGGTAAAATTCAGATGATCATATGTCTCAGCATAAAATAAATTATGTGATTATTGACCTATAAAATATAAGGTCTATGAGTCCTCTTTCGAACGCCACCAAGTGGGGCTCATTTTGATTTTGGAGTAAAAATTAGGGTCATTTTACAAGAGACTGTCACATTAGAGTTTCCTGAAGACAATTCCTACAAATTGTTTCTATGGGTAGTGGAAATTTCAATGACCCATACTTTCTATAACACCCCAGTCTTAGAAAGAGTTAAATTTAGAAAGAACTAAACTAGAAGGAGCTAAATTGAGATTGGTACAAGTTATTCTTCAATTTTGAGTTTTGGGTCAACTTCAAACGACCATAACTTTAAGTACAAAATGAGTTAGGTGGCCCATAAGGTATCAAATGAAATATCTTTGAGTCCTTTTTCCAACGCCGCCGAGTTTTCTAAATTTCAAGTTCGGATAAGGGAGATATGCCCGTTTAAGTTCAGCCTGTACAGTTAAGGAAATTCATCCAAATTAAGAAGGGGTATTTTGGTGTTTTCATTACCCCCACTAGCCTAGCTCGTATTTTTTAATTTCTCATGACCCAGGGGTACCCCATACAAGACAGTTATCATTCATAATATAAGTAATAGAACATAAGAGACAGAGCAACATTTTAGGTCCAAAAGTTTTTAAAAAAGAAAGCAGAAGTCTAAACACTTTGTCTCAATAGCCATCTAATACAATAGAATGGAATTGGGCCTAGACCATACATCATATACAAAACATAAATACAGGAAAGAAACTAAAATAATTAAAGTCCGTCCTCGAAGCATGAGTAATCACCAAGCTCGAAATCTCGAGATCAACCACTAGCAAGAAACTAAGGACCCTGACTGTCGAACCTTACATTTGAAGAAAAGTAGGCAATAGTATGCTTTAAGACAAAAAAATGTACCAAGTATGATAGCCATGCATAAAACCTTTAAATCATGCTAAAAGGGGAAATTTCATGACATGCAGTTGACCAAGCTAAAACATGATATAAGAAGGTTAGAAAACATAAGTCATAAAACACGGTCAGTGCAAGCTAACATCTTCAAAACCTTTGAACTCATATGAGATACTTCTTGAAGTAACCTTAGTTCATTATTAATGTGGGAAGTAGCCTTAACCGACATAGAGACCACGTGAGCTATAACATGATCCCCAGTGTCTTCCACACCGAAAAGGGTTGTCCTACTTTCCAAGGTAAGCACCATGAACTTCTACATTAAGTGGATCCACTAGCTAATGCCTAACTATACAATCATCTTATGGGGGTACATAGGTAAGGGATAAAGATATTAATTCTAGAAACCTGACCTCTACTAACGGGGAGCCTCCATCTCCATATCCTCTCGATGCTAAGCATAAATCCCACGGAATAGTTATTTCTTACTTATTCTTATTATCCATGGAAGGGCACGAAATCTTGCCAATACAAGTTAAATCATTATCCATGGAAAGGTATAATTCAATAACCAATCCAAGCTAAGGCATTAGGATAGCTCTTAATGTTTGATTTAATTAGGTGAGAATACCTCTCAACCCTAGAATCCTTACTATGTGAGAAAACCTTTCATATCATGCTTTCATGTGTATATGAGAACAATCCTTTCAACAACACAACAACAACATCATCATTGATACTTTACTCTCAAAGCATCCTTAAAACATTTGCATAGATTTCATAAGAACGGGCATAATTCTATAATTTACATTTCAAGGTTCACAACCCACCTTCAATCATTAACATTTAGAAAACATGGGTTAGATATAGATTTCATCATAAATTCATGTGACTCTATCAATACATGCTTAAATTCATAAAACTCTTCCTTCATAATCAAAATCCTACATATATGCTCATAACTTGAAAACATGGGGATTACATGGATTTATAGGGGAAATTATCATAAAATCATAGTATTTCATAAATTCATGCATAAGAGATCCTAATTAAATCATTTAAATCAATAATCAAGAGAACCCATGACAATTGAAGAAAACCCTAACTCAATTGGGGATTTCTAACTTTGAAAATAGGAGAATTTGAGAACTCCATGAATGGAAGGAATCCATGGATAAAAACTATCATACCTCAAAGCCAAATGCATATCTTCAATGGAGGAATGAATACTTTGAATTGAAACCCTAGGTTGAATCCTTCTTCTTCTTTTTGTTCAAGTTCTAGAGAGAGAAATATTTTGGTGAGTTCTTTTTTTTTTGGTGAACAGAGAGAATGATTTCTATTTGGGAAATTTGGGGGTTAAAATACTTATATAGGGGTCTTAGACATATGCCAAACGACATAGAATTAGGCTAGATTAATTAGGAAAAGACCCAACTGCCCCTAAATATAACTGCCAGCCCACCATCCACGACCACGACTGACGGTCCGTGGAAAGGACGACGGTCCGTCCTGCGCGACCACCGTTCTTATCAGAGACATGGGTTTGGGGGGTCTGTACCACGGGACCTCGACCATAGACCGTGGTCTGAACCAATGGTCCGTTGGTTCAGGTCGTAAGCCCAAACCCTTTGAACCCCTTTTTGGGGAGCCGTCCATGAACCATACCTACGGTCCGTGGTCCTATCCACAGGCCGTGGGTGGCCTCCGTTAGTTGGCTCCTGCATCTTCTGAAAAATTCAGTTTCACCCTCTTTCATATCCGGGGTGTTACAACATCTCCCTCTTGGGATCATTCATCCTCGAATGAGATTCTAGACATCACTAAGTGGAAAATGACTCTAAACTAGAAACCTATCAAGCATGCAACTTCATCAAAATGCACACAACCAAAGAGGAATATCGACTCCACGTTAGGACATACTTAAAACATCACAAGGAAGATAGGAAACTAGCAGCCCAACATGAATGCAAAATCTCAACATGCACATATCCGATGAGGAAAATATCAACTACAAGCTAACATTCATGGAGAAAACATCGACTCTAAGCTAAACATGTTCAACATACCATCTCACGAAGTCTATAGGCAACTTATACTCAATGCAAATCAACATGAGGAAAATCAATCATGTAAATCATTTTCTTTCAAAACTTAAGATTTTTCATGAACATGAATAAATAAGGATATCATGGAAACATTCAAGAAACATGACTAAAAAACAAAGAACAAACCATGAGGAACTCATTACCTCAAGTTAGAGTAGGAGTAGAAGGAAAAAAATGAGGATATCGGGACATCATATCGGCCTCAGCCTCCCAAGTAGCACCCTCAACTAATTGATTCCTTCACAACACTTTCACGAAAGCTACTTTCTTATTTTTTAACTTCTTGACTTGCCGGTCTAAAATCTCAACCGAAACTTCTTCATAAGAAATATTCTCTTTAACTCCCAAATCTTCTAAGGGAACTATATATGTTGGATCTGCAACACATTTCTTCAACATAGATACATGGAAAAGCGGATGCACCAATGCCAACTCATTAGGCAAATCTAGTTCATAAGCAACCTTGCATTCCCTAACTTTCAACTAATGGTAGCCTGATCTGAGGTCAATTTTTGAAAAATAGGTGGCACCCTGAAGATGATCAAATAAATCATCTATCCTTGGAAGAGGATACTTATTCTTGATGGTAACCTTGTTCAACTGACGGTAGTCTATACACATCCTAAGGGAACCATCTTTCTTTCTCACGAATAAGACCGGAGCACCCCAAGGTGAGACACTTGGTCGAATGAAACCTTTATCTAGGAGATCTTTCAACTGCTCCTTCAACTCTTTCAACTCTGCTGGTGCCATTCTATATGGTGGAATAGAAATAGGACGAGTATCTAGAATGATGTCTATGCTGAAGTCTATTTCTCTCTCAGGAGGGACTCCGGGTAGAACATCAGGAAAGACTTCAGGAAACTCTGTTTCTATAGGAACTGACTGAATGAGAGGTACCTCAACAGTTGAGTCATTAACTCGGACTAAGTGATAGATACAACCCTTCGAAACTAACTTTCTCGCCTTAAGGTACGAAATGAAATGACCCTTAGGCATTTCTTAACTACTACTCCACTCTATGACTGGCTCATTAGGAATCTGAAACTTGACAACTCGAGTTTTGCAATCTATGGAGGCATAACAGGCATGAAGCCACTCCATACCTAAAACGACATCAAAATCTACCATGTCTAGCTCAACTAGATCAGCCATGGTGTCTTTGTGATTGATGGAAATGACACAATCACGATAGAATCGTCCAGCTAGAATAGACTCCCCAACAGGTGTAGAAACACAAAAGGGTTCACATAGTTTCTCAGGAAAAATCTTAAACTTATTTGCAACATAAGGAGTTACAAAAGACAAACTTGCTCCTGGGTCTAGCAAAGCATAAACATCAAAAGTAAAGACTTTGATCATACCAGTGACAACATCTGGAGAGTTCTCTTGCTCATGGCGACTGGTGATTGCATAGAGGCGGTTTGCTCCTCCGTCAGTACCAAAAGTAGCTCCTCTAGGTGCAGCCCTATCTGGTGGAGCAACTGATGAAAACTAGGCTCTATTACCCGGATTTCCACTACCTTGCTTGTTCTTAGGGCACTCCTTCATGAAGTGACCCTCTTGTCCACACTTAAAACAACTTGTCTGGCCATCACGACATTTATCTGGGTGGGTTCTACCACACCTAGCACATGCAGTAGTCAAACTACCTCCTTGTGCCACACTACCTCGGGACTGTGCTGGTCTAGCCCTGAAGTCCTGCGAATTCTTGCCATTATAGTCACCTCTGTTTCTGGGTGCAGGTGCACTAGCAGATGATGGTGCTGGCCCCTTTTAATTCGGAAAGGACGAACGATTCACACTGCCCTTCTGCTGCCCAGACTCATTCTCAGTCTTAGCTATCTTGCTTCTATACTCTTGCTTGTCCCTCAACTTCTCCTCTTCAACCTACTGCACATAAACCATCAGCCTTGAGATGTCCATGTTGCCTATCAGCATCGTAGCACTGCCCTTTTTGCTCGATAAACGACCTAAACCAGCAACAAACAATCTCATTATGCTCCTCATGTCCTTAACCATCTCAAGAGCATAACGGGACAACTTGGTGAACTTCAACCCATACTCATGCACACTCAAGGAATCCTGTTTCAGTGTAAGAAATTCTCGTACCCTAGCCTCCTTCAATGCTCGGGGAAAGAAATGCCCCAAAAAGGCTTCTTTGAACCAAGTCCAACTAGCAGGTGGTGCATCCTCGGATCTACCCCCCTTCCACTAATCGAACCATGTTCTAACATCCTTTAGTTGATATTCAGCTAGTTCAACCCTTCCAGCGTCAGCGACTTGCATCATCTCAAAAACCTTCTTCAGTTTCTCAACAAAATTTTCTGGATCCTCAGTAGTGACCGAACCAGTGAAACTTAGAGGATTCATTCTCAAGAATTTGCGAATCCTCGAAGTGTCAGCCTCATCTTGCCTTGGTCCTCTTGGCTGCCCAAAATGGTTAGTCACAGCTTGGCTCAGCATCCGGATAGCCTCACGGAATTCAGCATTAGTGACCTTGCCTTGAGGTTGCACGTTTGGTGCATTAGGTACCCCTTGCTCTTGTGGTTCAATATTTCTCCTAGCTGGACAACCTCGTGCTACTGTTCGTGGAGGCATGGTTATCTGAAACACGCACAAGCACGAATTAGAGGGAAACTTTTAGAGATAAACTCTAACGCACGAGATGGATGTGAAGGAAGTGAAAATTTCCTAAATGATGCAGCCTCCTAATTATAGATGTAGCGCACTTCACACTGATAAATAGGACTCTACAGACACGGCTTCATAGACTCCCTAGGACTCTTGAACTTTGTGCTTGATACCAAGTTTGTCACGCCCTGAGCCTACACCCTGGGTGACACTAGCACTCGGAGACCATTGTTGGCCCTAAGCAAACCCTTCTCCTGGCTTACTTAACTCAGTGGAAGACTTTACTCAACAAAATAAACTTATGTAATAGTTTAAATGATAACCTCTTAGCCAAATTGACAACTTCTGTCTCAAAACAACATCTGAATGATAATGTAAAGACAACTGAACTACTAACTGTCTATGAAGCCTCTAAACAACTAAGATGGATGTTGGGACAAACCCCACAACATCCTAATGAACTAAACTAGAAAATGAATAAAAAGGGTCCTCTGAAATGCAAGGAGGCTCACCCCTGACTCTGGAGTGCTCGACTAGATCAACGACGCGCTGGATGCTGATCTTTGTTACCTGCGTCTGCATCATAATAATATGCAGGCCAAATGGCATCAGTACATTGAATGTACGAGTATGCGAGTTGGAATGCTAAACAAAAACTTAAGCTTGAAAGGAGTAAGAAGGAACACTTACCTTGGCTCTGTACAACTTATGAATAACTGACTCAATATAAACCAATAAGACACATGCAATATATATATATATTTATATATAAAGCTTGTAAAATAGTGTAAACAACTTAGTTCGTTATAAGTAAAGCAATAACAAACTCAACTTTACTTATATATAAAAGAAATATAACTTTTGTGGAAGATTCTCTAACCAACAACCACCACTATGAGCCCTAGTGATGATACAATGTTTTACCTCATGTTGCCCAAGGACCATCCTATACCTCGCTGTGATATAGGACCTTACTTAACTTAGTGGATCCACTAGCTTAACTTATGTGATCATCTAAAAAGTATGACCCATTAATACCCATGATGGCTACATGGTTCTTATGGAGAGTTGAGTTAATATGAACTCGCGTCCCCAATTCGGTGCTCAATAGTACTCCCAAAATATACTTTAGCTCATATGTGTTTAAACACCTCTTTCTTTAGTTTGAGATAAGTGCTAAAATTTTAGCCCAAAGGCTCTCTTGGAATCGATGTTCCCTTTACTGAAAACTAGCCCAAAGGCTCTTTTGGAAATCATAGTCCCTTTCTTGCTCAAATGTGAAAACATTTATAAACTTCTTTGGGAATATTTAGTTCCCTAATAACTTTTGAGAAATGAACTCAACTCTTTAGTCTTTACTTTACTTGAAACTTGAGCCTTAAAACAAAGTTTAAACGTTTAATAAAGACTCTTGAAAACTTTAAGAAACTTTGCTTTGACTTGCTTCTTAACTTCTAGACTTGACTCTTAACTTCTTTGACTTTGATCTTAACTTTCCTTGAATTGGATTATGGATTCAAGGTTCATGATCTCATGTTTATGGATGATTTCATGATGTTTAGATGTACCTTAGAGTGTTGGAATCAACTAGAAAACGTAGGTACATCGCTTAGAAACTAGTACGAAAAGATGGGGGACGAATGGGGTGAACTGGCGTCCTTAGCGCTCTGAGAGGCGTGGGGCGCCAGTCCTCAAACTTCAGAGAAGTCTGTGGGGGGTGCTGGCTGGCGCGGAGCGCCAAAGCCAAAACTTCAGAGGCTGCTTTGGGGAGCGCTGGCTGGCGCGGGACCCCAGCCCTGATGCCCAGGTTTTCTCGATTTTTCCTCTCCATTTTTCATCTATAAACCCTCAAATATTCCCTAGTTCTTTCCCGAAACACTTAGGATCAATTGTACCCTCTATACACAACCAATCTAACTTGAAAAACAGCCCGGAAAATGAATCAACTCAACCCCCAAGCATCAACAACTCAACCAACAAGAATTTAACAATGTTCTTCAAGACTTCTCTTTCTTAACATTGAAACAACTCCAAATCGCTGATTGAAACAAGTTGGTGTGTGGGTGAACTAACCCAACATGAAAATATCTCACATCCCTTAATAGGGATCACCCCCGACGAATTCCACTCGCAAACTTGGATGATCTTGACGAATTATTGCCTTATTCTCCAGTTCTTTCTTCCTTTCCCTCTTCTCCAAGCCCTAAGCGTTCTTCAGTTTTCCAAAACTGATTTAAGTTCTGTTTTTACCCCCCAATAAACCCCTAAAATAAAATTAGGAAATTAATTAGAGAAAAAACTACTTTGCCCTTCCCTAAATCCGGATTGGGACTTTCCTCAATCCAACAACCCAACTTCCAAATTGCATATCTCACTCATACGATGTTGAAATCGTGCAAACTCGGCGGTGTTGGAAAGATCTCTCCAAGGTATTTCCAACCATATCAAGAGCTGCTCCTAACTCATCCTGAGCTAGGAGTTATGGCCGTTTAAAAATGGCCAAAACTCACTTTCTTAACTTGGACAAAATTTCCAGATTTCCTTATTCTTTCCAAAAATCAATATTTTCATATCTTAAGCTCTTTATAGTCGTTTCTAGAGCGAGATATTACACCCCCCCCCCCAAGAAAAAAAGAATAAGATAATTATAACTATAGACTTTCAATATTGGTACACAGAGTACTCATTTTTCAATTGGTATTTCATTCATAGAATAAATATGGGTATTAGATTAAAAAAAATAATACTATTTGTTTTCAATTGTAACGACATGAGAATCTAATAATCATAAGTATGCTTCCAACCTAGGTTCAAGAGAAATGACAAAAACATTCTTCAATTAAAAAATAAAGTTACAAGGTTAAGTTTGTATATATAATTTTTTTTTACTTGATTGGAGCTGCGGGCGGGTGATCTTGACTCTGTCGTTGGTCAGGACCCCCAGGAACCAAACGATGTGAAGATCCTGGGTTACGTGGACCATCATGCAACTTTGAAATATTGTGAACCACCAAAAGAGGTTGTAAGATTTTTTTATCTATTGTTGTTAAATTGTCACATGGTCGAATAGCTTGAACCATTTTTTCAGTCCCAAAAAGGAAGAAACGAAGAAAAACAAAGGCAAAAAAGAGTTTCATGTTTGTAGAATCGATACTTATTTTTTTCATTGATGATTGGTCCTTAAAAATGTCGTACAAAGTTTTTGTATAGTTTTTTTGTATTTATGTTAATTAAATGCAATGAAGTTTAGATTATATGAAAATTAATGAAGATATGAGGCCTATTATTATCAAGTTGTAGTGTAAACCTATTTTATTTAATACATTTTCTTACCTATACTTATGGAGTATATGGAACTAAACTGTATTTGGATGGATTATAATGAATTAATTGCAATCACACATACGAATAGGTGAAAACTGATTAGGCAACATAAGAATTAAGTAAAATGATCCTAACTCGTTTTAATCTCCAAAAATAAAAATCAAAATCAAAACTTCAACTGCATAATTGAGTTAACTAAAATCATTTATAAAAATAACATTATTTTTTTATACATAGTACAAATAAAGAGACGTGTTCCACAACACTATTTTTATTTGCTTCCTTCAGTAAAGAAATTAAATACAATAAAAATAAAGTAAATTATAATATTCTCAAAGACATTAGTCGGTAAGTCATGTTTTTAGTTTCGCAGTTGCATCCCCATCATTGACTATTGGTTATATTAGAGTTTTGATACCACTACTTGAAGTTCTTAGGGGTTATTTTCCCAAATGTTTTAACTATTTGTTAAATTTATGGGGACTCAATCCTTGGTTGTTTGAAAACTACTTTTCTTTCCTTTATATGGTTACATTGTTTTATAAATGGTGTGTTGGGTTTAGTTTGAGTTGGTGATTGATTCTCCCACAAGGTGCTTTAGTACAGATGCCACTCACGACAGTCTGTGTCGTAACAAAAAAAAGTAACAAGTTTGTAATGAAATGACTTGTAAGAAAATATATAAAACAATTAAGTTGAGAGTTGGATGAGTTGAGTTATGATATATTGTTAACATATTTTTGGCCGAATCCATCTCACTCATGGTAAACTTTTGACAAGGTTATACATTAAATAATTAACATTTAGCACATTTTGATCTCACTAATTTCAGTCCAAACAATCAATTTACTATCCAATTCACACCTAGAATCAAATATTGAATAGCTCATATATATGAAATTACAGCATCCCCTAAACAAATATCGAAATAATTAAATTTTAGGCCAATTACAATTATTATTTTTAGTTATATGGTCTCTTTACGAGAGATCCTTATTTTATATACACACATACACACAAAACCTCACGCACACACACATTTTTTTATTTTTTTTTATAGATATGAGATCTTGAAAAGATATTTTCTTCTATTCATGATTTTGTAAGTAGCCAAGATATTTTACTGTCGGAATCAATTATTTCTATCTTGACCCCCCCCCCCCCCTCCTTCCTAAGAAAAAAAAGAATAAGATAATTTCACTATAAACTTTCAATATTGGTACAAAGAGTACTCATTTTTCAATTGGTATTTCATTCATGGACTAAATATGCTTATTAGACTTTAAAAAAATACTATTTGTTTTCAATTGTAACGACATGAGTATCTAATAATCATAAGTACGCTTCCAATCTAGGTTCAAGAGAAATGACAAAACTTTCTTCAATAAAAAAAAATAAAGATACAAGATTAAGTTTGTATATATAATTTTGTTTGACTTTATTGGTGCTGCTGGCAGGTGATCTGGACTCTGTCATGCGTCAGGGCCCCAGGAACCAAACGATGTGAAGATCCTGGGTTACGTAGACCATCATGCAAATTTGAAATTTTGTGAACCACCAAAAAAGGTTGTAAGATTTTTTCACCTTTTGTTGTTAAACTCTCATATGGTCGAATAGCTTGAACCATTTTTTCGGTCCCAAAAAGGAAGAAAGCAAGAAAAACAAAGGAAAAAAAGAGTTTCATGTTTGTAGAATTAACACTTATTTTTTTCATTGATGATTGGTGCTTAAATAATGTAGTACAAAGTTTGTGTATACTTTCTTGTATTTATGTTAATTAAATGCAATGAAGTTTAGATCATATGAAAATTAATGAAGATATGATGCCTATTATTATCAAGTTGTAGTGTACACATGTTTTATTTAATATATTTTCTTACTTATACTTGAGGAAAATAAGTAACTGAAGTACATTTGAATATATTATAATGAATTAATTGCAATCACTCATATGAACAGGGGGAAATAGATTAGGTAAGATAAGAATTAAGTAATATGGTCCTAACTCATTTTAATATCTACAAATAAAAATCAAAATAAAAACTTCAACTCCATAATTGAGTTAACTGAAATCTTTTATAAATATTGCATTATTTTATACCTAGTACAAATAAAGCGACGTGTTCCACAACATTATTTTTATTTGCTTCCTTTAGGAAAATATTTAAATACAATAAAAATAAAGTAAATTATAATATTCTCAAAGACATTCGTCGGTAGGTTATGTTTTTAGTTTCGTGGTTGCATCTCCATTATTTACTATTGGTTAGATTAGAGTTTTGGTACCACTACTTGCAGTTCTAAGGGGTTATTTTCCCAAATGTTTAAACAGTTTGTTGAATTTATGGGGACTCAATCCTTGGTTGTTTGAACACTACTTTTCTTTGCTTCATATGTTTAACTTGTTTTATAATGGTGTGTTGGGTTTAGTTTGAGTTGGTGGTTGATTCTCCCACAAGGTGGTTTAGTGCGGATGCCTCTCACGATAGTCTGCGTCGTAACAAAAAAAGTAACAAGTTTGTAATCAAATGACTTATAAGAAAATATATAAAACAATTAAGTTTAGAGTTGGGTGAGTTGAATTATGATATATTGTTAGCCTATTTTGACCCAATCCATCTCACTCATGGTAAACTTTTGACAAGATAATACATTCAATACTTAACCTTTACCCCATTTTGATCTTACTAATTTCAGTCCAAAAAATTAATTTACTATCCAATTCACACCTAGAACCAAATATTGAATACCTCATATATATGAAATTACGCCCACCGCTAAACAAATATCAAAATAATTTATATTTCGACCAATTACAATTATTATTTTTAGTCATATGGTTTGTTTACGAGAGATCCTTATTTTATATACACACAAAACTACACGCACACACAAAGTTTTTATCTTTATTTTTATAGATATGAGATCTTGAAAATATATTTTCTTCTATTCATGATTTTGTAAGTAGCCAACACATTTTCTTCTATTCATGATTTTGTAAGTAGCCAAGATATTTTACTGTCTCAATTTATTTTTTGTATCCCCCTCCCCCCCCAAAGAAAAAAAAGAGTAAGACAATTATAACTATAGACTTTCAATATTGGTACAAAGATTACTCAATTTTCAGTTGGTATTTCATTCATGGACTAAATATGCATATTAGATAAAAAAAAATACTATTTGTTTTCCATTATAACGACACGAGTATCTATTAACCATAAGTACGCTTCCAATCTAGGTTCAAGAGAAATAACAAAAGCTTTCTTCAATAAAAAAAAACTACAAGGTTAAGTTTGTATATATAATTTTGTTTGACTTGATTGGTGTTGCTGGCGGGTGATCTGGACTCTGTCGTGGGTCAGGGCCCCCAGGAACCAAACGATGTAAAGATCCTAGGTTACGTAGACCATCATGCGCTTTTGAAATTTTGTGAACCACCAAAAAAGGTTGTAAGATTTTTGCTCCTTTTGTCATTAAACTCTCATATGGTCGAATAGCTTGTTGAACTATTTTTTCAGACCCAAAAAGGAAGAAAGCAAGAAAAACAATGGCAAAAAAGCGTTTCATGTTTGTAGAATTGACACTTATTTTTTTCATTGATGATTGGTCCTTAAATAATGTAGTACAAAGTTTGTGTATACTTTCTTGTATTTATGTTAATTAAATGCAATGAAGTTTAGATCATATGAAAATTAATGAAGATATGATGTCTATTATTATCAAGTTGTAGTGTACACCTATTTTATTTAAAACATTTTCTTACTTATACTTGTGGAAAATAAGTAACTGAACTGCATTTGGATGGATTATTAAGAATTAATTGCAATCACCCATATGAATAGGGGAAAATAGACTAGGAAAGATAAGAATTAAGTAATATGGTCCTAAGTAATTTTAATCTCCAAAATTAAAAATCAAAATCAAAACTTCAACTCCATAATTGAGTTAACTGAACTCAGTTATAAATATAGTATTATTTTTTATACAAAGTACAAATAAAGAGACGTGTTCCACAACACTATTTTTATTTGCTTTCTTTAGGAAAAAAACAAATATTATAAAAATAAAGTAAATTATAATATTCTCAAAGACACTAGTCGGTAAGTTATGTTTTTAGTTTCGCGGTTGCATCCTCATTATTGACTATTTGTCACGACATAACCCACCGGGTCGTGCGGGCACCTACATACTACCACCTAAGTAGGAGAACCCTATTACCCCAACAAGTTAAAACATACGGAAATCTGAATAAATGGAAATAAATATAATAACGGAATTCATAATTAAAAACCTTTAAAACAATTTCGAGTTAAGACTTGTAAAGTAATTAACACCTCCCAAGGATCTAGTCTAAACATGTACAAGAGCTACTAAGAGTACAAATGGACAAGATAAATAAAGACACAACTCCCACTATGCGAAAGGAAGAATAGAAGCTGCTGGAGGATTTCCGTGTCTCACCTAATAAAACATCACCAACTTGCATCCAGACTATATCAAAAGACATAGCAAAGAGTAGTATCAGAACAAAACATACGTACTGGTAGGCATCATTGATGAGTCCACGATTTAGAATCTTTTAGGGCTTTATTTTGATAGATTTAGTGTTCTCAAATGCATATTTTGTCTCAATAACTGATGAAAATTCTTGAGTTTCAGGTATTTGGAATTAGAGACAAAGCATGGACACTATTGGACAGAAAGGAACAAGGTAGCTAAAAAGAAATAAGAAAAGACGGCTTGAGGAACGCCTAAGCCATTAGGCGAGTCACCGAATGGCTATGGTCTCGCCTAATGTTCCAGTGTGCCAAGCTCTTAAGGAGAAAATTGAGTCGACGAGATAAAGGAGCAGTCGGCGAGTCACCGAACGATTCTGCGATGCAGTACTCCATCACCCAATGTTACAGAACTTGAATCTACTGAAGGCCAATACAAAAAGGCGATGAACCAGACCAAAGGGCGGATCGCCGAGTGGATCAGCGATCCCGACTAACTGAGTCGAGTGGTCTTCGCAGCACATTTTTTGAGAACTATAAATACTTGTTTAAATTCTTGGCTTAGAATCAATTTTTGTATGCAATCAGTATCAAACATTATTTCTAGTTTTTAGAACATAGAGTTTTGGAGACTTTGTTCCTTAGCTTTGAAGATTTGAAGGTTTCCATTTCTAAGCAATTGGGAGTGGGTATTAAAGATTCTTCATCTTAGACGTGTGTAAAGACAATATCTATCATACCCATTTGATGGAAACACTTTTCGGTATCGATTTCTATCTTTTTACTATGTCTAGCTAAACCCTCGATTCTTGGGGTGTGAATATGGGTTGAATTTACTGCTGGGTATTGCTTATAGATAGTTATTTTGTTGTTTAAAGGTGATTTCATTCAATAGTTGTCTTTGAATTCAATGGGGTTGTAGTTGCAAATAAAATTTTATCTTCGTATTTTTGACTTGCTCGAGAGAGAGGTTTTAAAACCAAAACTATTGAATCGATAGTTTATGGTTATTGGGTTGTTGTAGGTTCAGCTCGAGAGAGTGAATCCTAAACCCTCTTCCACACATTCAGCTCGAGAAAGTGAATGGACTAAGGTGAGGGTTGCGCTTTATTACCACTTATCGGTGTTCGAGAGAAATCGATTTGATTCAGGGTAAATTGTTCGAGAGAAAATTTACCTCCACTAAAGTCTAGCTTAGTTACCAATTTATAGCGATTTACTATCAATAGCATTTACCCGGTTGTTTATTTTAGCCCATATTCCTATTACATCCCAAGAATCCCGTCTCCATATTTGCATTCTCATTTTTAGTTGTCGTTTTCATCAATAATTGATTACAAAACCTCCTTCGACAATTGACACTTGTGTCACCCTTTAATTTGATATGTTTTTCTTCGTAAATGTTTATAGCTATAATTGACTCGAACACATTTATGCTTTTCTCTTAATTCTCAATTGCAAACCGCTCACTTTGGACTCAATCCCAACTCACTAGTTGGGTTATATTACTATTGAACGACCGTGGATGCTTAGTATTGGATGAAGCGCCCAGATACATCAAGTCAATATGGCGTCGCTGCCGGGGAGTGGTGTTAATTGAGAATTTTTGGTTAAGTTGAATTTTTCTCTTGTTAATTGTAGTTTTACTTACTTTATTTTCAGTTTTGTTTTGCTTGTTTGTATTGAAAACAAGAAGTATGAACGTAAACGACAGCAATGGAAGCCAAATAAGCCATTAAGACGACATCAGAAACCTCAACGATGTCAATGAGCCTCATGCTAATGACCCCCATCTCATGGGAGGTATTGGTGCCATTCTCTTGCCTCTGGCCGAATGGAATGCGGTATTTCACATCACGAATACTATGTTGCAACTCTTGCAACTAAAAGGGCCTTTCAGTGGTTTGGCTCATGAGGATCCCCATGAGCACATTAGAAACTTCGTGGATGTATGCGGACCATTCTCCTTCAATCACTTCCTCATTCCTAGAGTAAATAAGGATATCATCAATAAAGAGAATAATGATTAAGTCCAAATACTGCTTGAACAATTTATTCATCAAATCTATGAAAGCTGCAGGAGCATTGGTTAGTTTAAATGACATAACTACGAATTAATAATGACCATACCAAGTTCTGAAGGTTGTCTTCGGAATGTCACTATCTCTGACTTTGAGTTGATGATAACACAATCTGAGGTCTATCTTTGAAAAATGACTACCAACCTGAAGTTGGTCAAACAAGTCATCAATCCTGGGGATGGGATACTTATTCTTCATTGTGACATTGTTCAACTACCTATAGTCAATGCACATTATAAAAGAACCATATTTGTTCTTCACGAACAATATTGGCGCATCCCATGGCAAAATACTAGGTCTGATGAAGCCCTTATCTAGAAGGTCTTTCAACTTCTCTTTCAATTCCTTAAGCTCTATTGGAGCCATTCTGTAAGGAAGAAATAGGTTAGGTATCTAGAAGGATATCAATTCCAAAGTAGATTTCCCTTTGGGGAGGAACTCCAAGAAGATCTTCTGGGAACTTATTGACTACGGGAACCGACTCAAGAGTTGGGGTCTTGAAGCTTAAATCATTAACCTAAACTAGATTATAGAGATATCCCTTAGAAATCGTCTTTCTGGCCTTAAGGTAAGAAATGAATCGACCTATAGGCACTAAGCTACTACCCTTCCATTCTAAGTTTGGTTCGCCTAGAAACTGAAAACGAACAATCCTAGTTCTACAATCCACTAAAGCATAACAGGAATGTAACCAATCCATGCCTAGAATGACATCAAAGTCTATCATTTCTAACTCTACAAGATCTACTGAGGTGAATTTTTGGGAGACTGTGATAGGGCAATTTCTGTATACCTGTTTGGCCATAACTGGGTCACCGACTGGAGTAGATACTGAAAATAGTTCTAAGAGAGTTTCTGGACTAACATTGAAGTTGACTGCAATATAAAGAGTTACAAAGGAAAGAGTAGCCCTTGGATCTAACAAAGCATAAACATCTAAGTCAAAGATTCATAACATACCGGTGACTACATCTGGAGAGTCTTCCTGATCCTCGCTAGCCTTAAGAGCATACAACCTATTTTAGCACTGACCACCACCTGTACCAGAGAAGTTACCCTGCTGAATCGGGTGACCTGCTGGCGCTGCTAAAGTTTTAGACTAAGCTCTACTATTATTGCCCCCTTGACCCTATTTAGAAGGACAATCTTTCAACCTGTGACCAAACTGACCACACCCAAAGCATCCTTCCTTTCTTGTAAGACACTTGCCCGTGTGGTTCTTACCATACTTAGGACAAGTTAGGTAGGTTTTGGTGCCTGAAATACTACCTTGAGTCTTGAAGCTTGATGCCATACCTTTTTGATTATTACAGTACTTAGACGATGGAACACTAGCTGATGAAGAATAATCATTGTTGCATGTCCTAGCCTTCTTATTCTCCTTAGCCTGTTCCCTAAGCTTATTTCCCTCAACCTATTGAGCATGAGTCATTAGCCTAGAGATGTTCATATCTTTAATTAATAGGGCATTCCTACAATCTGTTTTCGCAAGATCGGATACCCCATACATGAACTTGTTCATTTGAGCCCTGGAATCAACAACCACATGAGGAGCATACCTGGAGAGTTGGGTGAACTTGAGTCCATAATTTTGGACCATGATAGAACCCTGCCTCAAATTCATAAACTCCTGAGCTTTTGACTCCCTCAACTCTCTTAGGAAGAATCTGTCCAGAAAGTTCTCACTAAAGCATTCCCAAGTAATAGGACCTACATATGTACCCATGTTCTCTTTCCACTGAGCATACCAGATATGAGCTACATCCTTAAGCTAGTAAGATTCCAACTCAACTCGATCATTCCCAGTTACCTGCATCACTCCAAAGATCTTCTTGACCTTATCAATGAAGTTTTGGGGATTGATGTTTATCGTGACCAACGACACTAACCTACGGTATGAGTGTCTACGATCGTTGATAGTATAATAACCCAACTAAAGGTTGGGGTCGTGTCCCAAGGGTGTGGTTTTGAGAGTTGATAAAAAAATAAAATTAACCTCTAACTAGTCGTAGCTAAAGACATTAATGATTAAAAATATAGTAAATTAAAGGGGGCGACCAAAAAGTGTTAAACATTGATTTGGGGGTTTTGTCACAAGTAGTAAAAATAGCAAAAGTTAACAAGAAAATAAAGTATGGGAAATGTTCTTGGGGTGTGACCCCAATACAAGTTGAGATAAATCATTGCGTACATGCTTTCAATAGGAAATTTACAAGTTAATAGTGACTAGACCAAGCTTTAAATGGAAATAAGTTCCCTCTCGGGCAACTTACCCCGTTTCAAATGGGTTCCTCTCGGACACCCATTTGACGCATGAAGACCAGCTTGGGCCTTACCCCACTCACTCTCTCGAGCTGAGTGTTAGGATATGGGACTAGGGCTCACCCTCTCGGGCTGAACCTCATGTCGACCCACTCCTTAGGCCATCAGTCTAGTGGTCTTGGTTTCACGGCCTCCCTCTCGGGCAAGCCAAAAACACATGGGTGGTTTTGTATTTGCAACTACAAACTCATTAAATTAAACCACAACCACTAGGTGAAATCACCATTAAAATACATCTATTCATCAGCAAGCAAGACCCAATAAAAATATCAACACATATTTGCTAAATCACACCCCAAGAATGGGGGTTTTTAGCCACACATCAAGAAATAAAAAAATAAACCTAAAATGATACTAAAATCAAATGGGTATAAGAAAGTAAACCTTTATTTAAGCAAAGGAAGAAGAATGGAGAAGACCCACTTCCAACTTGGGGAAGATGAAATCCTTCTCTCTTCAAGTCTCCCACAAAACCCTCTCCAAACTTGAGAGAAAATATCTAAAAATGTACTATTCTATTATGAAAAATATAACAATGGTTCGGACTTCTAAAATTAATAACAAGTTTAGTATTTATAGACTTCAGAAAATAGTGCTGGCGGATCTTTCGGAGAAGTTAGTCGATCATGCTGAATGACTCGACGACTCGCCCTTCTTCTGTTTCATCGCCATTTCATGATTGCCTTCAACTTCTTCACGTTCTGGACCATTGGACGGTATAATACTGCTTCGCGGAACTATTCGGCGAAGCACCAACTGCTCCTTTCATCGTCATTTTTATCCTCTTCCTTCAGGGCTTAGCATACTGGAACAAAGGGCGGAGTTTGTCCTTTCGGCGAATAGCCAAAGGTTCTTGGCGATGTTCATGCTTCAGCTTCTTCGTTCTTTTCAGCCTTTTTGTTCCTTTTTGTGCCTAAGTGTCCATGCTTCCACTGAAACTTCAAATACCTGAAACTTAAGAGTTTTCATCATATATTGAGACAAAATAAGCATTCGAGGGCACTATCTCTATCAAAATAAATCCCTAAATGAGTCTAATTTGTGGACTCATCAACACCCCCAACTTAAAATTTTGCTTGTCCTCAAGCAAACTTGAGTTCAGCTGTTCAAAAAGGGTGTTTAAAGCAGTGCTACACAAGACTCAATCATGGGTGCACACAACAAGACTCAATTTACTTATGCAAGGATTAATTGTGTACTCAAAGATTCAAGTTATGACACACCATTACCAAAGATTCTCATGCTCACAATACTTGCTACTTGTGCAAATTCAAGCTTAACAAAAAGTATCTAAATGCCCTCACATGAAGAATGATTCCATATTCTCACACAGAGGTTAATCAATTCAAGATCAGGAATCTGATGCAACACTCACACTCAAAAAGAGGAGCACAATGCATGTTTTCACCCATAAGTTTACCCTTATTATCCAATCGACTTTCGATTTGGTTTACTCAAGATCAAGAAGGTCTTTCTAAGGCTTGTAATGGGGATGAGTGCAAAGGTATGGTCATTTAGGCTCAGTGGCTCCTTTCTCATGGGATGTGGTATACTCAAGACATTCCCTTCTTTTCCTTTATCAATTCTTTTTCTAGTGCTTCTAAGTCATCCTTTTTTTTTATTCTCCTCCATCGATTTCTTGAAACCCGATTCCCTTCGTACTTTATTCCACTTTTTTTTTTAATTGAATTGAATTGAAGAGGTTCCATTTTTATGCAATACCATGGGTTAAGGGGGGACTTTTCTTGCACTTCTTGACTTCTCCTTTTCCCTTTTCACCACACCCCCAATTTAGGCTTTTGGCCTAAGTTGGCTATTCACTAAACCACAACTCAAGAGGATTGTAGCTAGTGGTTCAAGTAAGGTCTAGGGTTCATCAAGGTTCTTCCAAAGAAAGGTAAGGCTCAAAGGGTGTTCAAAAGAGTTTCACACGCTCACGGATAGGCCACAAAAGAGGTATATATCAAATTTCGCTCACACTCTTTAAAGTTGCCTAAGATCATATCAAGAGGACACCTTTCTAAATCAATCAGACTAACAGGGAAAATTCTAGGTTTATTCATGCAAGTTTCAAAACAAGCTAATCACACAAGGCATCGACACTTAAGTCAAACAAGACTACACACTTTCGTTAGTGTGCAATGGTCATTACAAGAGAATCAATTCGATAAATGGCTAATCACAACGAGATGCAACAAGTTCACATACTGTCTATGCAACTTCATTTGTCCTCATCGTAGCTGTACATTCATGTTCGTTCAATTGAGAGCAACTATTCAAGTCATCGGTATTGATCGAAACCAAGACTTATATTTTTTCAAAAGAATAGCCACATTCAACTCACAAAGGGTGGCAAAAATTTGCGATAAATTCAAAAAAAATTGGAAGGGTCAAAATTGTTTGTAATTAAAAACAAAAGAGAGCTATGAGCTCAAACATCCACAAAAGCAGTGTAAAAACCGTTATAAACAGAACAACCCAAATATATAAAAAGCAACAAAAATAACACCAACACACAAGGTGTGGGCCTTACCCCACCACAAATAAAATCATTTGTCCTCAAATGCAAGTAATAAGAATCCAAAATTAGATGTAAGCAAGGTAGAGATGAGGGTAAAGAAAGGTCCTGGCTATGCAGTCTCTCTATCTGTTGGGGCATTAGTGTCGAAAGTAGTCCTAAATGGAAAGGCAGTGCCAAATCTATTGGGGGCTGTTGTTGACGTAACTGTCTCTACTAGATCTGGCAGATCTCTGAATATGCTCGCATCTTGGCTCACTCTTATCTCCTCAACCTGTTCTGCTCTCAACTCCTCGTAGGTTTCTGCATCCAACTCTTCCTATGCTGCACCATCCCCTTGCACATCTCTGGTGGTCACAGGAACATCCTTATCATCTACTCTCTATGAGTGAAGTGAAGTCGGTAGACTTAAGGTAATCTACGTCCTTTCTCAAACTTGCAATCTCGGCTTATAGGGCCATCACCTCAGAGGTTTCCCTCTGTCTACTCTAACTAGCCATAACTCTCACTATCAAGGCATAAACAGATGTCTGAATGAGAGTAAGTGCTGCTAGTATGGCCCTGTCAATCATCTCTGGAATAGACCCTTCCAGTCTAGTAGTTCTGACATCAACTAAATAGGCCAACTGCCACATCTTCAGGATCATGGCCTGAGTGATTTTGGCAGGCCGAGAGGATGAGGAAGCACCTGGAGCCTGTGAGGAAGAAAAAGAAGGAGCTGGTATACCTGAGGGCTTAGAGGCTGGGATGGACGAAGGTGTCTCTGCTGATAATGAGTCAACATTGACCTCTGGAGAAGTATATGTTGAGGCTGCTCTTCTCCTGTCATCCTCCTCTTGTGTAAATTCTGCCTCTATATGTCGCATATCAGTGGAGGAAGATGGAGTGACTTCTATATCGCTAGCAAGCTCTCGGGGTACTCCAGCATGCCGGCACAACTCAGTAATCAGAACAGAAAATGGCAGGGATGTCTGTGTCTGTTTGCTTCTCAAAGCCATCTCTTATGAAACCAGTAGTCCCAAGTTGATCCACCTTCTGGCCATGATAGAACCAAGGCAAGCTGCCTTAGGATGATGCATGATGGACTCGTTCTGGGATGGCATGATAGTGCTACTGATGAAGCCAAACCAGTATCGAGAGGCGATGTTAATATCCCTCTTCTCAATAGGAGCTCCCGTATCCAACCACCTCGGGGTGATGTCAGAAATCATTGGAGCTAACCAACCCTTTAGATCATCTAGAGACGGAACAATAGGCAAGCCCTGGTACGGTAGTATCGAGTGCAGCGGTCGACCTAATACAACATTAATATGCTCGTTGTGACACTCCACCTCCTTGCCTCTAACTAGAACCGACTTCACTGGTCGGAACTCACTAGCCTTTTTCTTATTTTTCGGGACCAACTCCCCATAGGCTAAGTAGAATTCCCGAACCCAGGAAGGAATGTAAGAGCCACGTGGCCTGGTGAACTGTTCGAACTCATGATATCTGAGTGTCAAGCACCTCATCATGCTTACTTTCCAAACCCTCTACAGATAGTAACTTTTCTTCTAAAATGGTTCGTAAACCATTGCCTTTTAGTCTTTTTAGTAACCTAGGTGGAGGTGGAGCTACAGGGAGTGTAGAAGCCACTGGAGGTTGTGTTGGAGTTGGCACTAATTCGGTAGTCGGGGGAGTGCCAACTGAAGGGGTTACGGTAGTTGTGGGCTGATTTCTAGCCCTAAGTTTCTCCCTTCGATTTATCAAAGGTTGCTCATCCTCCGGCTCAGAAATAGCTGGTTCAACATTTGTGCCCTTCCTAGTGATGTGCTTTTTTCGTTTGCCTTTATCCCCCGGTGGGACATCTTGCTTTCTTTTCTGTGAAAGTCGTGATCCTCCTTCGTTGATTGTAATTCCCGTTGCCTTTTTGAGAGGTGGTGCGTTTAGGTTTGTGTGTACCATATCTGTAAAAGTTTGTGATTAGTCAGAAGAACAATCACACTAAAACACCGAAAATCTGAAGCAGAAGGGTTCGCCGATCTGTCGGCGAATCGCCAAACCTCTTTAGCTAGCTAGGTTGAACTCACCGAAGGGATTAGTTTGATATCTAGGTAAATAAGTGATGAAAAAGTCTATATGGCGATACATTGACTACCTTCGACGACCACGGATGTGTCCGCCGAAAGTTACAGATCTCTCAGCACTATGGACATGAATGAAGGGCGATCTAAGGTCAGTAGGCGAACCGCTAAATTGTTTGGCAAGCATGACCCAGCTCGCCGAATGATTCACCGTGCCTATTTTACAACCCACTTCTTAGAATCGACCTTATAGGCACTGAAAATGCAATTAAAGCATGCAAACACGAAATTCACACAACACCCATACTTCCCATCATTTCGAAAAACTCAGATTTCTTCTGGTCCTGCCAAATTTTAGCCATTTAACTATGATCACCCTTAAGAATGTCATCACCCATTCCTTCATTGAACAACTTCTGTTAATTAGCACAAATGTGGGCTCTTTAGGTGTTACCCAACTAATACAATGACAATCAAGTGGGACCCATTTCCATCGCAATCAAATTAAAGCACAAACAACAAGGCATTCAACTATTAAAATATTTCAGGCAACTAAGTACGGATTACACATAGCATATCAACTTATTTCTATCATAGAGGTCTAGCATATGTCATCCTGATACTACAATTGCAAAAGAGTGCATAAACTTTTAAGATAAATTCGGGGTTTTATGGGCTAACTTTTAATGCCGATCAAATTGGTTTTTGAAATGCTAGGCACCAAAGAGATCCAATCCCAAGCACTATTTACCAATTGAAATACTAATGGAAAGGTAAAAATATAAGAAAAAATACCTTTGGTGTGATTTTGAGGAGCTTGAGACGAGGGAAAGTGACAGATTCAAACATTTTGACTTTCTGCCTTTATATAACCGTTCTGTTCTCTGTCATTTCGCGACGTTAGTCTTATCGCCGATAAAATTGGCGACCCGCCGGATGCATACTTACCTCGCAAATTTTACAGGACATCCCTTATTTTGGGGTCCCAACGGCGGATTAAGTCGGAGTCGCTGATAGATTCGGCGACTCGCCCACTGGATCCTTGGCTCGCCAACTTGCATTTCTTAACACCTTTATCATTTTACCCTACAAAATTAGCACACCATTATTCGAACAGAATAATAAAAAGCAGTAAAACCTTAGATTGCCTCCCAAGAAGCACCGTATTTTACATCGTGGCACGACGTAAGTTTTGTCTCTCTCTCTCTGTTATTGGGGTTAGACTAGTGTCACTAGGTGAGCCCAATATGTCATTTGGGTGGAGATGAGGTACTGCAAAACTCAGGAATGGCCTGAGCAACTAGATTGATCTAGAGTGAGATCCAATCATTTGATTCAACACTCAAACATTCTCCTTCATTTCTTTCGACACCCGATCTTGATCAGTCATCTTTTGGAAAATGATTTGAAGTGTGTCCTCGACACGATTTTCTCCCCATTTCTAGACTTCCTCCGCTCATGAGGGGGTGTGTACCTCTCTCTTCTATTGCATTGGACTTCCACCTCTGAGATTTTGGTGGCCAAGTTGTTTAGCTGAGATGCCAGTTCGGTCAGCATGAGGTCCTTTTAGACTCCTTGGTTTATTTCGACCAATTTGACACTACTTTGCTCAGTCATGCTCACTTAAATGGACAACTCAACGAAAAGCAAAACTAAACGTAAAGTTAGTAAATTACAACTAAGAAGAAAAAAATTCTACTAATCTAAAAATTCTCAAATAACACCACTCCCCGGCAGTGGTGCCATTTTGATGCTTATCGTGACCAACGACACTAACCTACGGTATGAGTGTCTACGATCGTCGATAGTATAGTAACCCAACTAAATGTTGGGGTCGGTCCCAAGGGAGTGGTTTTGAGAATTGATAGAAAAATAAAATTAAGCGCTACCTAGTCAAAGCTAAAGACATTAACGATTAAAAACATAGTAAATTAAAGGGGGCGACACAAAAGTGTCAACTATTGATTTGGGGGTTTTGTCACAAGTAGTAAAAATAGCAAAAGTTAACAAGAAAATCAAGTATGGGGAAATGTTCTTGGGGTGTGACCGCAATACAAGTTGAGATAAATCGTTGGGTGCATGCTTTCAATAGGAAATTTGCAAAATAATAGTGTCTAGACCCAACAACAATACCAATACATATTTGCTAAATCACACCCCAACAATGGGGGTTTTTAGCCACACATCAAGAAATAACAAAATACACCTAAAATGAAACTTAAATCAAATAGGTATAAGAAATTAAGCCTTGATTTAAGCAAAGGAAGAAGAATGAAGAAGACCAACTTCCAACTTGGGGAAGATGAAACTCTTCTCTCTTCAAGTCTCCCACAAAACCCTCTCCAAACTTGAGAGAAAATATCTAAAAACATACTATTCTATTATGAAAAATATAATAATGGTTCGGACTTCTAAAAGTAATAACAAGTTTAGTATTTATAGACTTTAGAAAATAGCATTGTCGGATCTTTCGGCGAAATTAGTCGGTGCCGCCAAATGACTCGGCGACTTGCCCTTATTCTGTTTCATCGTCGTTTCATGCTTGCCTTCAGCATCTTCATGTTCTGGATCATTGGGCGGTATAGTACTGCTTCGCGGAACTATTCGGCGAAGCGCCGACTGCTCATTTCATCGCCTTTTTGATCCTCTTCCTTCAGGGGATAGCATACTGGAATGAAGGGCGAAGTTTGTCCTTTCGGCGAATTGCCAAAGGTTCTTGGCAATGTTCGTGCTTCAGCTTCTTCATTCTTTTCAGCCATTTTGTTCCTTTTTGCGCCTAATTGTCCATGCTTCCACTAAAACTTCAAATACCTGAAACTTAAGAGTTTTCATCAGATATTGAGACAAAATAAGCATTCGAGGGCACTATTTCTATCAAAATAAAGCCCTAAATGAGTCCAATTTGCGGTCTCATCAGGGATCCTCACCAGTCTGTGATCCTAAGAACTCAGGCGGATTCATTGTAACGAAATCACGAACTCTAGCTGCAGCTGACCCAACATTAGCATTTGCGGGAACTAGAGCCTGTTGGTTATTCTAGTTGGTCACACTCTGAGCCAACAACTGGATAGCGTTCCAAAATTCAACATTCGAAACTTCCTGATCTAGGACTGGAGGAGCTACGTTAGCATTCCGTACATTCGCACCCCTTCCATAAGCTCTATGAGGAGGCATGATCTGAAACGTAAAATGATGAGTCAGAATGAGAAATTATATCACACCTTACGTACGATAAGAGAAGCAAAGAAAGTGAAGTTATCCTAAAACACTTTGTAGCCTCCCTCTCATTAGTTGTGGTGAACTTCATACCATAAAAAGGACTGTACTTAGTGCAACTTTTCAAGAATCTTAGGACTCTTAAACCTAGGGCTCTGATACCAAGTTTGTCATGCCCCGAGGCTACCCCCTAGACGCGGACATAAGACATAGGATCACGAGTGACCCCAAGCTAACCCTGCTGGCATATCATAAGCATACTAAAACAAACTGAATCAATAAATAATGTGTGGAAGCTAAACCATATAAATAATCTGAAAGGATGGGTTATACCCATATACTAAGTCTTAATATATGAAAATTGCGAGTTTGAATACAAATGAACAGTCAAACTCTAAGACTAAAGTTGAAACTAACTATGTCTAAAATAAGCCTCTAAACTTACTAGAAGTGCTCGGACATGCCCCAGCTAAATCTGGAAAAACTGAAACTAAAACTAAAATGGAAAGATAACATGTCACTAGTCCTCAAAGAATGAGGACTCATCACTGATGCTGCTGAACTGAAAATTGGGAACTGATCTATGCGTGATCTGACTACTCAGGACCTGAACCTACATCACAAGAAGATATAGCATAGAGTATGCATCAGTACTTGAAAGGTACTAACCATGCAGTATAGAGTAAAGCTAAATAATAACATAACTGAACAAGCAATAAAGCGATGATATAATCTGAACATGATAAGGATACTGGAAATACTGAACATGACTAAACTAAATGCAATGACCAAGTTTATAACATGCTGAGATTGAATACTGAACTATACTGATAACATGGTCAATGCAATATAATCTGACTGAACTGTAATGGAGCTACTAATAACCGACATAAAACCACATGATCTAAATGTGGAGTCCGATGTATATGCCCCATCGAGAGGACCCAATATACCTTGCCAGAGGTATATAGGCATGCTGGAGTGATCACTAAAATATAATGCCCAACAAAGGGGACTTATCCTACGAGGCACGTAGTTCTGGGACTTGAGGGTGACTGACCCTAGTCCACTCGGTATTAAGCTTCTCCCAATTGATTAAGTAGTTAACACTTTATGACTGAAATGATGTAATACTGGATAGCTCAAAATACTTACATGCAAACTGAGAATGCAACATTAATATACTAATAATAATGCATTCGAAAACTGAGGCATGTTTATATATAACTGAATTATCTGGCCTAGCATGTGTAATTTATGAACTAAAAGAACTACATATCTAGGGTTCTGAGTTTATGCATGAACTTGGGCAATAACGATACTGAATTCATGGTAATATGATTTGGATCATTCTAACAGCTAAACCCAACAATTTTAACATTCATGAAACCCTAACTCTAGATAATATCAAGGGAATCAAGATACTGACTGAAATCTCGGGACCTAATGGGTGAAAGAAACCCACTAGTGAAATCCCACATACCTTGTGATGAATTTCACAAAGAAATCTTTCAATTTCAGGGTTGGAACCTTGTTGCGTTCTTGAACTAGGGTTGCTCGACCTGTTTCTCCTCTTACGCTTTAATTTTTCTAAGGTTTGATCAATGATCTGACTTATTTAAGTTCTAGTTATGTTTCTAGGCTAAAATTGATCAAAACCACGTAGTTTAGGGGTTAAACAACATAGTGTAGGGGTCCAACGCATAAGGAAAATACCAAAACACCCCTGACTTAAAGTTGTCAGGGTCATCAACAGACGGAACCGACGGACCGTCATTCGACTAACGGTCTGTGCTGGTCAACAGTCAATCGGGACTGAAGCTGGATTCTGAGGGTCTAATCCACGGACATGGACCACGGTCCGTGACCTGACCTACGTTCTATAGGTCCGGCCGTGGGTCAACACTTAGCTAAATTTTTGGGGATGAGTCTGGGGGTTGCATATGCGAACCACGGAACCAGCACGAGCCGTGGGTCACCCACGGACAATCAGACTCACAGTTATTGTGACCAGATTCATATCATCACGTCCAAGAAAATACAACTTCCACATTCACAGTTAACTCAAGAAACAAGGAACACACATTAACAGTTTCCAAGTTACAACTCACAGACAAGACCGATTTCTAAATTAGTTTATTCCATAGATGACCATTACCGGTCTCCCAGTACAAGAGTAAAATGTATACTGATGCACCCTGTAACTGGTCAAAAGATTATTTATCCGAGGCAGTGGATATTTGTTCCGAATGGTGACCCTATTCAACTGTCAGTAGTCTATACAGATCCTCTCTTTCTAATGATGGTGTTATCACTGTTTTTGCTCTAGCTCGGACCATAGAGTGAAGGAGGAAAGATACCAATTTGTATCACCGAGATACCAATTGGATTCAAGTCATAGCACGAATGAGTAGAAAAAAGTGAATTTTTCCTAAATTTCTATAGCCTCACGAAGAAAAGTACGGACATCTTCGTACCGTTTCGCAAGACTCTACTAGACTCGTTTTGGTACAATGAGATCAACGAACCTAGGGCTCTGATACCAACTTTGTCACGACCCAGACCATCGTGATTGGCACCCACACTACCCTCCGGTTGGAGAACCATTACACTAATTAGCTAACAAACTAAATCAAAATACTAAAGCATTTAAGGCTACGGAAGCAAGTTTAAATGACCAAAAGAAATACGTAGTTCCCATAAATTCCAAAGATTTAAACAATAACTTAACCAAACTAATTCGAAAGTCTTAACCCCTAGAACCTGAAAGTCAATGTACCAAAACTCTACTAACGACAAGTCTAAGAACAAGGGATACAACCCCGAAACTAAACAACACCTTAAACAAATAGTCTTATTCCGAAAAGAGTGGACTTAAACAAGAGAGATCCATGGCAACCTGAAAGAACTGGCTCACCCTTGAAATCCGGTCACGCTCAATAGTTACTTAGCTGAGGTCTATCAATAGCTTCTTGAAGATGCCTTGTACTCAACAAAGAAAGAGCAAGTGCAATATTAGTAAACAACCACAATGTACTGGTAGGATCACGCAGTTATCCCAATAAGTGAAACACATGCAAGTAACCACAACATTATAAAATAGGCATATACCGAACATATACACTATTAGTCATCTTTTCAAGATCAATGTAGCCTTCCACATTCTCAATAATACACATTGGTTATCATTTTAGAGCAACAAACAATCTTTCAACCTCAGTCATCATTAGATATGAACGTAATCACCACAAGTAAATACACAACATAATTCAATGGTCCTCTCACGGAACCCAATTCAATGGTGCTCTCATGGAAACCAAACCCAAGCTGTTAGCATACCAGTTTGTGGTACCCGATCCAATGTTTATGCCGGAATGTGGCAATCGATCCCATATTTATGCCGAAACGTGGCAACCGATCCAAGTTAGTGTGTCTAAATGCAACACCCGATCCATTCAACAAACCATAATCACAATCACAATGTATATTGTCACAATCATACAACAAGAGGTGATTCATGGCATACAATTATTCAATTATCCTCATTTATGATTAGGGTGATCAATAATGCAACATTCGCATACATACAGGCATTATAATGAGAAATTACAAATATATATCACACCAACATGAAATCACAACCATCAACTACCTTGAATCAAAGTTGGAATCCCCTAAGGCACTTGAATATTCTCTATTCACATTCTTCCCGCTTGTTCGTGGTCTAAAAACATACAATTAACGCAAGGATCAATAACGAGGCCTAATTGCCCGGATTATAATCAACATTATCAATCCTAAGCCAAACCCTTGATCTCCATACCCTGTTACGGTTTCTTCCACCATAAATCACAGATCGAAACCCTCCCCCGTAGATAATAACCCAAGGAACTAGAATCCATAGATCAAAAAATAGTTTCAGAGAGTGAAAACCTTACCTTTAGCCTCAAGAATGGTAGAAAACTGTCAAGAAGACTCCTGGGTTCGTTCCTTAGCTCTCAAGTTCAAAAATTGCAAAATAAATGATTTTGGGGTTTATTTCCAACTTAAATCGCGACTGTCCCTCTATGGCGGGCCACCCTGGTGGGAATAATCCCACCATAGCGGCTTGCATGGAAACAAAATATCAAATTAAGAGCTCCAAACTCCCATTTCACAACACACATTCATCCCACGACGCTCAGAAGACACCCATTAACGCTAAGATCAATTTCGAGAGTTCTACTCGCCTGAATTCAATTCCATAAAATCGTACGGGTTCCTTAATGTACTAGCTATCCACTCACGCAATTAATTTCATTACTACAGTTCTCATTCATTACCTTATTTCACGAGACTCGCCTAACTCCGATTTCGTCCAAATCAAGACTAGGCTAGGAAATTTCAAGTTACTACTTAATAGTTTTTATGGTCCAATTATTTCCCCATTGGATTTTCCCTAACGACGAAATCAGGTCGTTACAGTTACTTTCCCAAATATTTTAACTATTTGTTGAATTCATGGGGACTCAATCCTTGGTTGTTTGAAAACTACTTCTCTTTGCTTTATATGGTTAACTTGTTTTATAAATGTTATGTTGGGTTTAGTTTGAGTTGGTGGTTGATTCTCCCACAAAGTGCTTTAGTGCGGATGCCACTCACGATAGTCTGAGTCTTAACAAAAAAAGTAACAAGTTTGTAATCAAACGACTTATAGGAAAATATATAAAACAATTAAGTTCAGAGTTGGGTGAGTTGAGTTATGATATATTGTTAGCCTATTTTGACCAAATCCGTCTCACTCATGGTAAACTTTTGACAACGTTATACATTAAATAATTAACATTTAGCCCATTTTGATCTCACTAATTTCAGTCCAAACAATCAATTTACTATTCGATTCACACCTAGAACCAAATATTCAATACATAATATATATATGAAATTACGCCCACCCCTAAAAAAATATCAAAATAATTAATTTTTAGGCTAGTTACAATTATTATTTTTAGTTATATGGTCTCTTTATGAGATATCCTTATTTTATACACACACACAACAACAACACAAAACCACACGTACACACACATTTTTTATTTTTAGTTTTATAGATATGATATCATAAAAAGATATTTTATTCTATTCATGATTTTGTAAGTAGCCAAGAAATTTTTTTGTCTCAATTTATTATTTCTATCTTGACCCCTGTGCCCCCCCACCCTTACCCCTCCCAAGAAAAAAAAGAATAAGATAATTATAACTATAGACTTTCAATATTGGTACAAAGACTACTCATTTTTCAATTGTTATTTCATTCATGGACTAAATATGCATATTAGATAACAAAACTACTATTTATTTTCAATTGTAACAACATGAGTATCTAATAATCATAAGTACGCTTCCAATCTAGGTTCAAGAGAAATGAAAACAACTTTATTCAATAAAAAAATAAAGCTACAAGGTTAAGTTTGTATATATAATTTTGTTTGACTTGATTAGTGTTGTTGCCTGTTGGCGGGTGATCTGGACTCTGTCATGGGTCAGGGCCCTAGAAACCAAACGATGTGAAGATCCTGGGTTACGTGGACCATCTTGCAACTTTGAAATTTTGTGAACAACCAAAAAAAAGTTTTAAGATTTTTTCACCTTTTGTAGTTAAACTCTCATATGGTCGAATAGCTTGAACCATACTGTCAGTCCCAAAAAGGAAGAAAGCAAGAAAAACAAAGCCAAAAAAGAGTTTCATGTTTGTAGAATTGACACTTATTATTTTCATTGATGATTGGTTCTTAAATAATGTAGTTCAAAGTTTGTGGATACTTTCTTGTATTTATGTTAATTAAATGCAATGAAGTTTAGATCATATGAAAATCAATGAAGATATGATGCCTATTATTATCAAGTTATAGTGTACATCTGTTTTATTTAAAACATTTTCTTACTTACACTTGTGGAAAAGAAGGAACTGAACTGCATTTGGATGGATTATAATGAATTAATTGCAATCACTCATATGAATAGGGGAAAATAGATTAGGCAAGAAAAGAATTAAGTAAAATGGTCCTAACTCATTTTAATATCCAAAAATAAAAATCAAAATCAAAGCCTCCACTCCATAATTGAGTTAACTGAAATCGTTTATAAAAGTAGCAATATTTTTTTATACATAGTACAAATAAAGAGACGTGTTCCACAACACTATTTTTATTTGCTTCTTTCAGGAAAAGATTAAATACGTTTAAAACAAAGAAAATTATAATATTCTCAAAGACATTAGTTGGTAAGTTATGTTTTTAGTTTCGGGGTTGCATCCCCATTATTGACTATTGGTTCGATTAGAGTTTTGGTACCACTACTTGCAGTTATTAGGGGTTATTTTCCCAAATGTTTTTACTATTTGTTGAATTTTTGGGGACCCAATCCTTGGTTGTTTGAAAACTACTTTTCTTTGCTCTATATGGTTCACGTGTTTTATTGTTTTATAAATGGTGTGTTGGGTTTGGTTTGAGTTGGTGGTTGATTCTCCCACAAGGTGCTTTAGTGCGGATGCCACTCACGATAGTCTGAGTCGTAACAAAAAAAGTAACAAGTTTGTAATCAAACGACTTATAAGAAAATATATAAAACAATTAAGTTTAGAGTTGGGTGAGTTGAGTGATGATATATTGTTAGCCTATTTTGACCCAATCCATCTCCCTCATGGTAAACTTTTGACAACGTTATACATTGAATAATTAACATTTAGCCCATTTTGATCTCACTAATTTCAGCCCAAACAATCAATTTACTATCCAATTCATACCTAGAACCAAATATTGAATACCTCATATATATGAAATTACGCCCACCCCTAAACAAATATCGAAATAATTAATTTTTAGGCCAATTGCAATAATTATTTTTAGTTATATGGTCTCTTTATGAGAGATCCTTAGTTTATATATACACACAAAACCACACACACACACAAATTTTTATTTTTTATTTTTATAGAGATGAGATCTTGAAAAGATATTTTCTTCTATTCATGATTTTGTAAGTAGCCAAGATATTTTAATATCTCAATTTATTATTTCTATCTTGACCCACCCCCACCCCCCTCCAAGAAAAATAAGAATAAGGTAATTATAACTATAGACTTTCAATATTGGTACAAAGACTACTCAGTTTTCAATTGGTATTTCATTCATGGACTAAATATGCATATTAGATAAAATAAAATACTATTTGTTTTCAATTGTAACGGCATAAGTATCTAATAATCATAAGTACGCTTCCAATCTAGGTTCAAGAGAAATGACAAAACTTTCTTCATTAAAAAAATAAAGCTACAAGGTTAAGTTTGTATATATAATTTTGTTTGACTTGATTGGTGCTGCTAGCGGGTGATCTGGACTCTGTCGTGGGTCAGGGACCCCTAGGAACCAGATGATGTGAAGATCCTGGATTACATGGACCATCATTCAACTTTGAAATTTTGTGAACCACCAAAAAAGGTTGTAATATTTTTTCACCTTTTCTTGTTATACTCTCATATGGTCGAATAGCTTGAACCATTTTTGTAGTCCCAAAAAGGAAAAAAAGCAAGGAAAACAAAGGCAAAAAAGCATTTCATGTTTGTAGAATTGACACTTATTTTTTCATTGATGATTGGTCCTTAAATAATGTAGTACAATGTTGGTGTATACTTTCTTGTATTTATGTTAATTAAATGCAATGAAGTTTAGATCATATGAAATTTAATGAAGATATGATGCCTAGTATTGTCAAGTTGTAGTGTACACCTGTTTTATTTAACACATTTTCTTACTTATACGTGTGGAAAAGAAGGAATTGAACTGCATTTGGATGGATTATAATGAATTAATTGCAATCACCCATATGAATAGGGGAAAATATATTAGGCAAGATAAGAATTCAGTAAAATGGTCCTAATTCATTTTAATCTCCAAAAATAAAAATCAAAATCAAAACTTCTACTCAATAATTGAGTTAACTGAAATCATTTATAAAAGTTGCATTATTTTTTATACATAGTACAAATAAAGAGACGTGTTCCACAACACTATTTTTTATTTGTTTCCTTCAAGAAAAAATTAAATACAATAAAAATAAAGTAAATTATAATATTCTCAAAGACATTAGTCGGTACGTTATGTTTTTAGTTTCGCGATTGTATTACCTTTATTGACTATTGGTTAGATTAGAGTTTTGATACCATCACTTGCAGTTCTTAGGGGTTATTTTTCCAAATATTTTAACTATTTGTTGAATTTATGGGGACTCAATCCTTGGTTGTTTGAAAACTACTTTTATCTGCTTTATATGGTTAATTTGTTTTGTAAATGGTGTGTTGGGATTAGTTTGAGTTGGTGGTTGATTCTCCCACAAGGTACTTTAGTGCGGATGCCACTCACGTTAGTCTGTGTCGTAACAAAAAAAGTAACAAGTTTGTAATCAAACGACTTATAAGAAAATATATAAAAGTTTAGTGTTGGGTGAGTTGAGTTATGATATATTGTTAGCCTATTTTGATCCAATCCATCTCCCTCATGGTAAACTTTTGACAACGTTATACATTAAATAATTAACATTTAGCCCATTTTGATCGCACTAATTTCAGTCCAAACAATCAATTTACTATCCAATTCACACCTAGAACCAAATATTGAATACCTCATCTATATGAATTACGCCCACCCCTAAACAAATATCGAAATAATTAATTTTTAGGCCAATTACAATTAGTATTTTTAGTTGTATGGTCTCTTTACGACATATCCTTATTTTATATACTCACACACACAAAACCACACGTGCACACACACATAAAAATTTTCTTTTTTTATTTTTATATATATGAGATCTTGAAAAGATATTTTCTTCTAGTCATGATTTTGTAAATAGCCAAGATATTTTACTATCTCAATTTATTATATCTATGTTGACCCCCTGCCCCCCAAGAAAAAATGGATAAGATAAATATAACTATAGACTTTCAATATTGGTACAAAGACTACTCATTTTTCAATTGGTATTTCATTCATGGACTAAATATGCATATTAGATAAAATAAAATACTATTTGTTTTCAATTATAACGACATGAGTATCTAATAATCATAAGTACGTTTCCAATTTAGGTTCAAGAGAAATGAAAAAAACTTTCTTCAATAAAAAAAAATAAAGTTACAAGGTTAAGTTTGTATATATAATTTTGTTTGACATGATTGGTGTTGTTGGCGGGTGATCTGGACTCTGTCGTGGGTCAGACCCCTAGGAACCAAACGATGTGAAGATCTTGTGTGTGGACCATAATGATACTTTGAAATTTTGTGAACCACCAAAAAAGGTTGTAAGATTTTTTCACCTTTTGTTGTTAAACTCTGATATGGTCGAATAGCTTGAACCATTTTTTCAGTCCCAAAAAGGAAGAAAGCAAGAAAACCAAAAGCAAAAAAAGAGTTTCATGTTTGTAGAATTGACACTATCTTTTTAATTGATGATTGGTCTTTAAATAATGTAGTACAAAGTTTGTGTATACTTTCTTGTATTTATGTTAATTAAATGAAATGAAGTTTAGATCATATGAAAATTAATGAAGATATGATGCCTATTATTATCAAGTTATAGTGTACACATGTCTTATTTAATACATTTTCTTAGTTATATTTGTGGGAAATAAAGAACTGAATTGTATTTTGATGGATTATAATGAATTAAGTGCAATAACCCATATGAATAGGGAAATATAGATTAGGCAAGATAAGTTTTAAGTAAAATGATCCCAACTCATTTTACTCTCCAAAAATTAAAATCAAAATCAAAACTTCGACTCCATAATTCAGTTAACTGAAATCATTTATAAAAATAACATTATTTTTTATATATAGTACAAGTAAAGAGACGTATACCACAAAACTATTTTTATTTGCTTCCTTCAGGAAAATATTAAATACAATAAAAATAAAGTAAATTATAATATTCTCAAAGAAATTAGTCGGTAAGTTATGTTTTTAGTTTCGCAGTTGAATCCCCAATATTGACTTTTGGTTATATTAGAGTTTTTGTCACAACCCACATCGTCGTGATTGACACCCACACTAACTCTCCGGTGGGAGAACTACTACTATAACCCAAACCAAGCAACTAAATAAAATACTAAGGCATTTAATTACGGAAGCAAGTTAAATACTAAGAAAATTAAGAGGGAGTTCCCATAAACTCCAACAAAATTCTAACAACGAACTAACAATGCAGAAGAAATAACCTAGAACCTGAAAGTCAATGTACCAAAACATTTAACAATGAACCAAGTCTAAACAAGAAGGGATGCAACCCCCAACTAATGTACTAATAACTAATAGAAAATAGTGTAGGTCCGAAAATGGTGGACATAGACGAAAGAAAACCCATGGCATCCCGGAACAATTGACTCACCATTGAATTTGAACGACCACTAATCTCCTAAGCGAGGTCTGTTAGTAGCCGCTTGAAGATGCCATGTACTCAACAAAAATATGAGCAAGTGCAGTATCAGTACACAATCACAGTGTACTGGTAGGATCACGCGGCTATCCCACTAAGTGCAACATAAGCAAGTCAAGACAACATTATAATCACATGCATATATATCAACATTTACAATATTATCAACATTTACGAACAACGAAAAACTTCACATTTTATATCAAATTATTGGTCCTCTCATGGGACCCAAACCCAAACAGTTAGCATACCGAAACGTGGTATCTGATCCTATAATTATGCCGAAACGTGGCAACCGATCCCATAGTAATGCCGGAACATGGCAACCGATCTAAGTTAGTTATGCCGAACGTGGCACACAATCCATTCAACACACCACAATCATAATCACAAGTATATCATCAAGATCATACATTTAAGTCATGATTTCATGGCAATCATTATTCATCCATCTCATTTACAACAAGTGTGATCAACATTGCAACATTCATACATATACAAGTATCATAATGAAGCAAGAACAAACATACATCACACAATTATAGAATCACAACCATCACCTACCTCGAAACAAGCTTGAACCCTAAGAAACTTGATGCTTCCCTTTCTGGATTCATTCCAATTGTTCTTGCTCTACAAACAATCAATATAATACGGGAATCAATAAACAATCACTAATTCCCCGAATTACTAACAATTCTATGAACCCTATATCAAACCCATGATCCCAATTATCAAAATTAGGGTTGTTTCCACCATAGAATCTATAACAAAACCCTCCCCTTTAAATATTCACTCATTCTATTACGTTCTACTGATCGAAAAACGGATTCGGGGAGTGAAAAGCTTCCCTTTAGCCTCTAGAATGGTAAAAAATGTGTAGGAGTCGCCTGGGGTTCATTCCTTAGCTCTAAAAGTCGAAAAGGGCATAATAAGGTCATTTAGGGGTTTATTAATGACCTTAAGTCACGTCGAGCCCGCCACAACGGCAATCATCCCGATGTAACGGCCCCGCAAGAGCGGCAAAATCCAGCGCCAAAGCGTATAGAACGAAACAGTTATCCCTTTTTTTCCCATGCCTTAGCTTGACTGTCTCGCCTCACCCCCTCCATTTTCTTAACATAGTTTGTTACCTCATTAAAGCTCATCCCTGCAGAAGTTATATGAACAGATAATACTTGCAATTCAGAATTTAATCACCTAATAAATAACCGGATTCTCTCTTCCTTAGTAGTCACCAATTGAGTAGCATATCTAGACAAAGCATGAAACTTGGCCTTATAAGCAGCCACAAGCATACCACCTTCCTCCAAATCCATGAATGCATCCTTCTTGTGATACCTCAAAGTACTAGGCACATACTTCTCTAGAAACAGAGGATGAAATTGGGTCGAAGTAACTGGAGGTAAAGTAGAAGATCTGCATTCTATATAAGCTCTCCACCACTGCTTAGCCTCACCTTGAAGTTGGAAAGACACAAACTCAACCCCATGTTGATGAACAATACCCAGTTTATGAAGCCTCTCATAGCAATCCATAATGAACTCATAAGCATCCTCATTCTCAGAACCAAGAAACACAGGAGGCTTTAGCTTCACAAACTTAGTCAACAATTCATGCTCATTAACAGTCATAAGAAAACCCAACAAAAGACGGAAGAAAGCATCATTACCTCCAGTCCCACCCACCTTGGGCATATTGCTAGCAACATGAGGATTAGTAGGAGCTTGAATTTCTTATGAAGAAGGAAGCACTCCAGGACCAACCAACCCTTTCAAGAATGACATGATCTGTCGAGCTAACACTAGGTCTATGAGGGAGGGGGGGGGGGACATCGGTAGTCTTAGTCTGCACCTCATTCTCTTGTCCCACATCCTCATTATCAACATTCTCATCTTCAATCTCCTCATGATGCGTAGGAGGGTTCTCATTCACACACGCATTCTCAACAAGAGCTCTATTTCCAGCAGGCGCTACTCTTCCACGACCTCTACCCCTAGCTCTTCTTCTACCCCTGCCTCGACTATGACCTCTCGCTGCAAATTCCTCAGCTGGAGCATTGACAGGAGTTATGGGCCTAACGTCGTTGAATATAGTACTAACCATTTACGAATAGAAGAGTGAAGGAGGTTATATACCAATTTGAATCGCCAGTTACCAATTGGAATCAAGTCATAGCACAAAAGGAAACAAGAGAAAACAGAGAGATTTCCTAAAGTCCTATAGCCTCTCGAAGAAAAGTAAAGGCGTCCCCGTACTATTCTGCGAGACTCTACCAGACTCATTTTGGTACATCGATATCAACGAACCTAAACTCTGATACCAACTTTATCACGACCTAGACCGTCGTGATTGACATCCACACTAACTCTCCGGTGGGAGAACTACTACTACAACCAAAACCAAACAACTAAAAAAAATACTAACGCATTTAAGTTACGGAAGCAAGTTAAATACTAAGGAAATAAAGAGGGAGTTCCCATAAACTCCAAAAAAAGTCTAACAATGAACTAACAATGCGGAAGAAATCACCTAGAACCCGACAGTCAATGGACCAAAACATCTAACAATGAACCAAATCTAAACAAGAAGGGATGCAACCCCCAACAAATGTACTAATAACTAATAGAAAATAGTTTAAGTCCGAAAATGGTGAACATAGACGAAAGAAAATCCATAGCATCCCGGAACAATTGACTTATCGTTGAATTTGAACGACCACTGATCTCCTAAGCGAGGTCTGTCAGTAGCCGCTTGAAGATGTCATGTACTCAACAAAAATAAGAGCAAGTGAAGTATCAGTACACAATCACAATGTACTGGTAGGATCACGTGGCTATCCCACTAAGTGCAACATAAGCAAGTCAAGACAACATTATAATCACATGCATATATATCAACATATACAATATTATCAACATTTAAGAAAAATGAAAAACTTCACATTTTATATAAATTCATTGGTCCTCTCATGGGACCCAAACCCAAACAGTTAGCATACCGAAACCTGGTATCCGAACCTATAATTATGCCGAAACGTGGCAACCGTTCCCATAGTAATGCCGGAACATTGCAACCGATCCAAGTTAGTTATGCCGAACGTGGTACCCAATCCATTCAACACACCACATTCATAATCTCAAGTATATCATCAAGATCATTTATTTAAGTCATGATTTCCTGGCAATCATTATTCATCCATCTCATTTACAACAAGTGTGATCAAAATTGCAACATTCATACATATACAAGTATCATAGTGAAGCAAGAACAAACATACATCACACAATCATAGAATCACAACCATCACCTACCTCGAAACAAGCTTGAAACCCTAAGAAACTTGATGCTTCCCTTTCTGGATTCATTCCACTTGTTCTTGGTCTACAAACAATCAGTATAATACGGAAATCAATAAACAATCACTAATTCCCCGAATTACTAACAATTCTATGAACCCTATAACAAAACCATGATCTCAATTATCAAAATTAGGGTTGTTTCCACCATAGAATCTATAACAAAACCCTCCCCTTTAAATATTCACTCATTCATTTACGTTCTACTGATCGAAAAATGAATTCGGGGAGTGAAAAGCTTACCTTTAGCCTCTAGAATGGTAAAAAATGTGTAAGAGTCGCCTGGGGTTCGTTCCTTAGCTCTAAAAGTCGAAAATTGCATAATAAGGTCATTTAGGGGTTTATTACTGACCTTAAGTCACGTCGAGCCCGCCACAACGGCAATCATCCCGATGTAACGGCCCCGCTAGAGCGGCAAAATCCAGCGCCAAAGCGGCTAGAACGAAACAGTTGTCCCTTTTTTTCCCATGCCTTAGCTTGACTGTCTCGCCTCACCCCCTCCATTTTCTTAACATAGTTTGTTACCTCATTAAAGCTCATCCCTGCAGAAGTCATATGAACAGATAATACTTGCAATTCAGAATTTAATCACTTAATAAATAACCGGATTCTCTCTTCCTTAGTTGTCACCAATTGAGTAGCATATCTAGACAAAGCATGAAACTTGGCCTTATAAGCAGCCACAAGCATACCACCTTCCTCCAAAGCCATGAATTCATCTTTCTTGTGATACCTCAAAGTCCTAGGTACATACTTCTCTAGAAACATAGCATAAAATTGGGTCCAAGTAAGTGGAGGTAAAGTAGAAGATTTGCATTCTATATAAGCTCTCAACCATTGCTTAGCCTCACCTTGAAGTTGGAAAGACACAAACTCAACCCCATATTGATGAACAATCCCCAGTTTATGAAGCCTCTCATAGCAATCCATAATGAACTCATAAGCATCCTCATTCTCAGAACCAAGAAACACAGGAGGCTTTAGCTTTAGAAACTTAGTCAACATTTCATGCTCATTACCAGTCATAACAAACTCCAAGAAAAGACGGAAGAAAGCATCATTACCTCCAGTCCCACCCACCTTGGGCATAGTGCTAGCAACATGAGGATTAGTAGGGGCTTGAGTTTCTTGAGAAAAAGGAAGCACTCCAGGACGAACCAACCCTTTCAAGAATGACATAATTTGTCGAGCTAACACTAGGTCTATGAGGGGGGGGGACATCGGTAGTCTCAGCCTGCTCCTCTTCCTCTTGTCCCACATCCTCAACATCAACATTCTCCTCTTCAATCTCCTCATGATGCGTAGGAGGGTTCTCATTCACACACGCATTCTCAACAAGAGCTCCATTTCCAGCAGGCGCTACTCTTCCATGACCTCTACCCCTAGCTCTTCTTCTACCCCTGCCTCGATTGTGACATCTCGCTGCAAATTCCTCATCTGGAGCATTGACGGGAGTTATGGGCCTAACGTCGTTGAATCTAGTATTAACCATCTGTGAATAAAAGAGTGAAGGAGGTTAGATACCAATTCGAATCGCCAGTTACCAATTGGAGTCAAGTCATAGCACAAAAGGAAACAAGAGAAAAGAGAGAGATTTCCTAAAGTCCTATAGCCTCTCGACGAAAAGTAAACGCGTCCCCGTACTATTCTGTGAGACTCTACTAGACTCATTTTGGTACATCGACATCAACGAACCTAAGCTCTGATACCAACTTTATCACGATCTAGACCGTCCTGATTGGCACCAACACTAACTCTCCGGTGGGAGAACCACTACTACAACCCAAACCAAGCAACTAAAAAAAATACTAAGTCATTTAAGTTACGGAAGGAAGTTAAATACAAAGGAAATAAAGAGGAAGTTCCCATAAACTCCAACAAAAGTCTAACAACGAACTAACAATGCGGAAGAAATAATCTAGAACCTGAAAACCAATGTACTAAAACATCTAATAATGAACCAAGTCTAAACAAGAAGGGATGCAACCCCCAACTAATGTACTAATAACTAATAGAAAATAGTGTAGGTCCGAAAATGGTGGACATAGACGAAAGAAAACCCATGGCATCCCGGAACAATTGACTCACCATTGAATTTGAACGACCACTAATCTCCTAAGCGAGGTCTGTCAGTAGCCGCTTAAAGATGCCATGTACTCAACAAAAATAAGAGCGAGTGCAGTATCAGTACACAATTACCGTGTACTGGTAGGATCACGCGGCTATCCCACTAAGTGCAACATAAGCAAGTTAAGACAACATTATAATCACATGCATATATATCAACATATACAATATTATCAATATTTATGAAAAACGAAAAACATCACATTTTATATCAAATCATTGGTCCTCTCATAGGATCCAAACCCAAACAGTTAGCATACCGAAACTTGGTATCCGATCCTATAATTATGCCGAAACGTGGCAACCGATCACATAGTAATGCCGGAACGTGGCAACCGATCCAAGTTAGTTATGCCGAACGTGGCAACCAATCCATTCAACACACCAGAATCATAATCACAAGTATATCATCAAGATAATACATTTAAGTCATGATTTAATGGCAATCATCATTCATCTATCTCATTTACAACAAGTGTGATCAACATTGCAACATTCATACATATACAAGTATCATAATGACGCAAGAACAAACATACATCACACAATCATAGAATCACAACCATCACCTACCTCGAAACAAACTTGAAACCCTAAGAAACTTGATGCTTCGCTTTCTGGATTCATTCCACTTGTTCTTGGTCTACAAACAATCAATATAATATGGGAATCAATAAACAATCACTAATTCCCGAAATTCCTAACAATTCTATGAACCCTAGATCAAACTCATGATCTCAATTATCCAAATTAGGGTTGTTCCCAACATAGAATATATAACAAAACCCTCCCCTTTAAATATTCACTCATTCCATTACGTTCTACTGATCAAAAAACGAATTCAGGGAGTGAAAAGCTTACCTTTAGCCTCTAGAATGGTAAAATATGTGTAGGAGACGCCTGGGGTTCGTTCCTTAGCTCTAAAATTTGAAAAGTGCATAATAAGGTTGTTTAGGGGTTTATTAACGACCTTAAGTCACGTAGAGCCTGCCACAACGACAATCATCCCGATGTAACGGCCCCGCCAGAGCGACAAAATCCAGCGCCCAAGCAGATGGAACGAAAAAGTTGTCCCTTTTTTGCCCATACCTTAGCTTGACTGTCTCGCCTCACCCGCTCCACTTTCTTAATATACTTTGTTACCTCTTTAAAGCTCATACCTACAGAAGTCATATGAACAGATATTACTTGCAACTCAGAATTTAATCTCCTAATAAATAACTGGATTCTCTCTTGCTCAGTAGTCACTAATTGAGTAGCATATGTAGACAAATCATGAAACTTGGCCTTATAAGCAGCCACTAGCATACCACCTTCCTCCAAAGCAATGAATTCATCCTTCTAGTGATACCTCAAAGTCCTAGGCACATACTTCTCTAGAAACAGAGCATGAAATTGGGTCCAAGTAAGTGGAGGTAAAGTAGAAGATCTGCATTCCATATAAGCTCTCCACCACTGCTTATCCTCACCTTGAAGTTGGAAAGACACAAACTCAACCCCATGTTGATGAACAATACCCAGTTTATGAAGCCTCTCATAGCAATCCATAATGAACTCATAAACATCCTCATTCTCAGAACCAAGAAACACAAGAGGCTTTAGCTTCAGAAACTTAGTCAACATTTCATGCTCATTACCAGTCATAACAAAACTCAACAAAGGACGGAAGAAAGCATCATTACCTCCAGTCCCACCCACCATGGGCATAGTGCTAGCAACAGGAGGATTAGTAGGAGCTTGATTTTCTTGAGAAGAAGGAAGCACTCCAGGACCAACCATCCCTTTCAAGAATGACATGATCTGTCGAGCTAACACTAGGCCTATGAGGGGGGATATCGGTAGTTTCAGCCTTCACCTCTTCCTCTTGTCCCACATCTTCAACATCAACATTCTCCTCTTCAATCTATTCATGATGCATAGGAGGGTTCTCATTCACACACGCATTCTCAACAGGAGCTCCATTACTAGCAGGTGCTACTCTTCCACATTCTCTACCCCTAGCTCTTTTTCTACCCCTGCCTCAACTGCGACATCTCGCTGCAAATTTCTCAGCTGGAGCATTGACGGGAGTTATGGGACTAACGTCGTTGAATCTAGTATTAACCATCATCGAATAGAAGAGTTAAGGAGGTTAGATACCAATTTGAATCGCTAGATACCATTTGGAATCAAGTCATAACACAAAAGGAAACAAGTAAGAACAGAGAGATTTCCTAAAGTCCTATAGCCTCTCGAAGAAAAGTAAAGGCGTCCCCGTACTGTTCTGCGAGACTATACTAGACTCATTTTGGTACATCAACATCAACGAACCTAAGCTCTGATACCAACTTTGTCACGACCTAGACCATCGTGATTGGCACCCACACTAACTCTCTGGTGGGAGAACCACTACTACAACACAAACCAAACAACTAAAAAATATACTATGGCATTTAAGTTACTTAAGCAAGTTAAATACTAAGGAAACAAAGAGGGAGTTCCCATAAACTCCAACAAAAGTCTAACAACGAACTAACAATGCGGAAGAAATAATCTAGAACCTGAAAACCAATGTACCAAATCATCTAACAATGAACCAAGTCTAAACAAGAAGGGATGCAACCCCCAACTAATGTACTAATAACTAATAGAAAATAGTGTAGGTCCGAAAATGGTGGACATAGACGAAAGAAAACCCATGGCATCCCGGAACAATTGACTCACCATTGAATTTGAACGACCACTAATCTCCTAAGCGAGGTCTGTCAGTAGCCGCTTGAAGATGCCATGTACTCAACAAAAATAAGAGCAAGTTCAGTATCAGTACACAATCACAGTGTACTGGTAGGATCACGCGGCTATCCCACTAAATGCAACATAAGCAAGTCAAGACAACATTATAATCACATGCATATATATCAACATAAACAATACTATCAACATTTACGAACAACGAAAAACTTCACATTTTATATCAAATCATTGGTCCTCTCATGGGACCCAATCCCAAATAGTTAGCATACCAGAACGTGTTATCCGATTCTATAATTATGTCTGAACGTGGTAACTGATCCAATAGTTATGTCGAAACTTGGAAACCGATCGATTCAACACATCACAATCACAATCACAAGTATATCATCAAAATCATACATTTAAATCATAATTTCATGGCAATCACCCTTCATCTATCTCATTTCCAACAAGTGTGATCAACATTGCAACATTCATACATATACAAGTATCATAACGAAGCAAGAACAAACATAAATCACACAATCATAGAATCACAACCATCACCTACCTCGAAACAAGCTTGAAACCCTAAGAAACTTGATGCTTCCCTTACTGGATTCATTCCACTTGTTCTTGGTCTACAAACAATCAATATAATACGGAAATCAATAAATAATCACTAATTCCCCGAATTACTAACAATTCTATGAACCCCATAACAAAACCATGATCCCAATTATCAAAATTAGGGTTGTTTCCACCATAGAATCTATAACAAAACCCTCCCCTTTAAATATTCACACATTCTATTACGTTCTACTGATCGAAAAACAGATTCGGGGAGTGAAAAGCTTACCTTTAGCTTCTAGAATGGTATAAAATGTGTAAGAGTCGCCTGGGGTTCGTTCCTTAGCTCTAAGAGTCAAAAATTGCATAATAAGGTCATTTAGGGGTTTATCAATGACCTTAAGTCACGTCGAGCCCGCCACAACGGCAATCTTCCCGATGTAACGGCCCCGCTAGAGCGGCAAAATCCAGCGCCAAAGCGGCTAGAACGAAATAGTTGTCCCTTTTTTGCCCATGTCTTAGCTTGACTGTCTCGCCTCACCCCTTCCATTTTCTTAACAAAGTTTATTACCTCATTAAAGCTCATCCCTGCAGAAGTCATATGAACAGATAATACTTGCAATTCAGAATTTAATCACCTAATAAATAATCGGATTCTCTCTTCCTTAGTTGTCACCAATTGAGTAGCATATCTAGACAAAGCATGAAACTTGGCCTTATAAGCAGCCACAAGCATACCACCTTCCTCCAAATCCATGAATTCATCCTTCTTGTGATACCTCAAAGTACTAGGCAGATACTTCTCTAGAAACAGAGGATGAAATTGGGTCGAAGTAAGTGGAGGTAAAGTAGAAGATCTGCATTCTATATAAGCTCTCCACCACTGCTTAGCCTCACCTTGAAGTTGGAAAGACACAAACTCAACCCCATGTTGATGAACAATACCCAGTTTATGAAGCCTCTCATAGCAATCCATAATGAACTCATAAGCATCCTCATTCTCAGAACCAAGAAACACA